>VZTE01002256.1:2098-122956 GCA_013397775.1 Eulacestoma nigropectus
GGAGAAGGGGCGGTTTTACCCAGTTATCCCCTCCCTCAGTTCTAGAAAGTTCTGTGCCCCGTGATTGGTTCTGCTGTTGTAACCCCTCCCATTGTTCTTTTCTATTGGTTGTTGTCTTGATTGATGTCCCTCTGTTCGACACCCCATTGGCCGCTTCCCCTAAACCCCTCCTAGTTCGCTCCCCCTTTTAACCCCGTGCACACCTGTGCTCGGGGGCTCTCTCCCCTGGGACCTCTCGACTCCCTACCTGCCTATACCCCCTCCAAGTTTTCCCTCAATAAAGAGAGAGCTCGGGAGACCCCCTCCCGCACCCTTTATCTCCTGCTCTGCAGTCTCTTCATTGCACTCGGAGTAAGCCTGTGGTCTTTAGCCTTCCTCCAAGCACCAGCGACCGCTGCCCCGCGAGAATCCCCGAAGAAGAGGGAGTACGCTTGGCTGAGGCCCCCACAGGGACGCCAGAATCGCGTACATCATGGGTTCTGAAGGTGGACCCGGACCCCAGATAGCTCGCTGAGCGTGCGGAGCTCGGCTGGAGCAGTGCCGAGGGCGTAGCAAGCGACTTGCGACCCTCGACACCCAACCTTATTACAGGGAAAAAGGAGAGGGTTTAGGTTTAAACGGAATTTCCAGTATTTCAGTATGTTCCCTTTGCTTCTTGGCCTATCACTGGGCACCACAGCTCCATCTTCCTTGCACCCTCTTATATATTTATACTCATGGATAGATCCCTCTGAGCCATCTCTTCTGCAGGCTGAGCAGTCCCAGCTGTGTCACTCTCCTCAAAGGACAGATTCACCAATCCCTCAGTCATCTCCATGGCCCTTCACTGGGATCACTCCTGCTTGGCCACATCTCTGCTGTGCTGTGGAGACTAGAACTGGATGCAGCCCTGCAGATGTGTCTCACCAGTGCTGAGAGGAAGAATCACCTTCCTTGACCTGCAGGCAATGCTCCGCCTAAGGCAGGTGAGGATGCCTTTGGGTTTCTCTGCTGTAAGGGGCCTGGCTTACAGTCACCTAGAAGGGGATCTGCCAAAAACACAACACAAAAAGCAAATAAAAAACCTCCAATGTTTGCCCAAATGATGGGTCTTGAGGAACATTTGCAGGCTGCCAGAGAAGGAGGCCAAGTAAATTTTTTATTGTGTAATCTACACACCACTCTGATTGGAGAGGATTTTGACTCTCATAATAACTTTAACTGTAGAAGTTGATTTTGTTACTGGAGAAGAGTTGGATCATGATGAGAAACCTGTCTGAATACTGTCTCGCAATGTGGAATAACCTGTATTTTAGTAGCTGTTATCTTAGGCAAAGAACATGTTTCACTGTTAGACCAGACAAAGGAGACCCATGAAACCTCATGTTGTTTACACTTGATTAACAAATAGGATACTACTGGTTAACTATCAACCTCAGGGATAAACTTTAGGTTAGAAGTAAGGAAATCAAATGCAATTAATATGTTAAAAAAGACTCAAGAGTTTTAATGTGAAACTATATTCAAGATGTTTGATTTTTGGATTGGTCTCTGTCTCCACAGTAGTTTGTTTTTCCTCTGAATATGGCCCAATCCCTCTTTGACTCTTTTTATCAGGACACATAGGAAATAGCTGTAAAACTTCTGTTTAGTAAAGACAGAAAAAGTGGAACAGTTGGCAAAAAAATTTATTTCTTTCCCCCCTTTTACTTTTTTCTTTCCTTTCTCTTTTACTCCTTTTTTTTTAGAGGAAAAAATTGCCCTTTAACTACAAATGATAAAGAAGCAAAGTAAAATTGCCAGTTTGTATGTATCATGCACACTCTCTGAGAGTTATGAGTATTGGATGTGTATTTCTCTTATGAAGTCTTAAGGGATTTTGCTAGTGAGAAATGGTGAACTACTTCATTAAGAGATAAAACAATGTCCTCCCTGAGACAGCATTAGCCTCTAAAAATTCTGTTAATTTACCTAGTTTTCATTCTGATTAAGGAAAGCAGAGGTAGCATTTCATAGACAAAAGCTGAATACATTTTTCAGTCACGCAATGTCTGTCTTTAAATTGGGGAACCTTTGACCCTGGGTATTTCTGCCAAGATTGATTTTTCATATCGGTCCAGCTAAGATGAATTATTGCCAGAAAAGTATTAAGCATGCTCACTTTGACTTTTCTTCTCTACAGCATTTGTCTAGCATTGCATCATTAAACCATAAGTTGTTTCTGCATTTTTTTACAGTGCTATTTTCTTTCTTTCCTTTTCTTCTGTTTTTTCCCTGAAAGACTTTAGGCAAAAGAGAATTTGGGATCATGGAGATTTATACAGTTTAGAAAATAATCAAAAGTAGACTTTAGAAGTTGTTTTACAGTATCAAAAAAATTATTTTTAATGTACACATATTTGAAAAAATTATGTAATATTAGCACTTTTGAGATTTGAAATAAAATACTAAATGTCACAAAATTAAGGATGCTAAAAATCTACTAAATCTCTGTTGAAGATACTCTTTGAAAATAAGTTGTCAGTCTTGAAAATATTTGAAAGAGTTAAAATATCTTCCGAGTTAGAAAAATTATTATCATGAATGTTAAAAATAAAGTTTAAAGATTGGCTTTTGCATAGGTAAAGTGACCAAGTTAAAGTTAAGTAAAAAGTTAATTAAGTTACTAATTGAAAATGCTTGTTTAAGAGTTCTGTGTGATTATTTGAAATAAAGTTCTTAGTCCCTAGTAGTGTTATAAGTTGTAAAAATAATGTTTTAATGTAAGTTTAATAGTTGTGGTTGTACCAAAAGTTGGACGTAAATGTTTATACAATATTCAAGTTATTATGTGTTTTCTGAAGTTAAAAGAAAGTGAAATTGTATGTGCTTCATTGTTAACTATTTTATCTTAGTTCTAAGTCCACATAAGTGTTAAAACATATGTTTTTATTAAGGAATGGTTCAAATTCTTTTAACTTGATTCCCCAGTTAAGCTGTCTTCCTAACGGTAAAAACCCCCACCTTGGAGTTAAGTTGCTATTCTTGGGAGGCCTGCAACTGGTATCCATGGAAACCTAGAATATTAATGAGGACCTTTCCCGCCTTTCGAAGAAGATGACGTCACCCCCTTCCAGATGACGAGCCATTGGTGAAAAGGACTTACCTCATTGGAAGAAACACCCAATCAGCTCTCTCCGTGGAGGCGGGACAGTGGGCAGGCCGGGGCGGAGACCAAAGGGTATAAAAGAAGGAAGCACAGCTTGGGAGGTGCTCTTTTGCCTTGACTAGCAGGGTGAAAGCCCGGCGGGGCGGTTTCGGGCCGCAGCTCTTATCAGAGCCGTTTCTAAATACAACTTGTCTCAGGATAGCTGAGACAAGCCATCCCGCTGCCGGTGCCTGTTCTGGGGATTCAGCCAAACCGGCATAAAGGGTCTCTAATCCCTGGGTCCCGGGTTTTGTTAAATTAATTTGTGCAATTATTTTTGTAACTCTCGAAACTATTTTTTCTTAATAAATTACTCTTTTCTTTTAACTAATTCAAGAGTTGATCAATATTTTTCACATGAAGACATTCAAGCAAGAAGTGGGCACAGGAAACCTGAAGAGTGAATTCTCACATGGGAGTGAAGCTATTTGTGGGTACAACAGTTCACACCCATATTAAGATACAAAGAAAAAAACCAAAAAAACTTCACTGGGTCAATAACTGTTTCTTCGTTCTCTATGGCTAAGTAATGATTGTGGGTCTAATTTCATTAATGTTCGTGGATATTGTTTACAGTGACTGGGGCAAGCTTAAATCTTAATAACCTGTTCATGATACATACTATTCATACAACTTTAGCATTTAGAAATGGTAGGTTAAGGCCTTCTGTGCATAATAGCTGAAGAAATAATCCCATTTCCGTGAAACCAAGACCAAAACATGGACATACAACATGCAGCTACAGCTACCACAAAAACAGTGGACAGGTCTAACTGCCATGGAAGGCACTGATATCACTGCACAGGAAATCCTGATGTTGTTCTGTTCTTCATGAATACGAAAAGTTCCTAATGCAGGACAACCACCATGGGAAAGAAGAAAGCAACTCTGCACACATTCAGAAGGAGCTCCTCCCAAACACAAACAACAACAGAGAAGAAAACACAAGTATGACTGAAAATGCACTAAAGAGCATAGAAGACCTACACGGGAGAAAACTGGACATATTTGCCCAGTTGTTGTGGCCATAAAATCTCTAAACACAGTCCTGTTGGCAGAGTGGTTTGGAAAACACAGGAGAGAATAAAGATGTCACTAATGAATGGGAAAGAGCAATATGGACTTATATCAGCAGAGATTTTGGCTCATGTTTTTTTTTTCTTTTAACATTCATTTGCATGTTTTGTCAAACCCATTCACAAAGATGAAATCGAAACTTTGTGAGCAAACATTCCTTTGACAGAAGAGTTAACAAAACAAGTTGATTTTCAATGATAAAATGGGCTTCAAGGCAGACAAATATCTACTATTTTGTAAACATGGGGAAGAAAACTATGGGCTTTATGGTTTTTGTGTTGCAGCTATGATGTTATCACTAAAACTAGCTAATGAGTAGCTGTAAGCATTAGAGTTAATGCAGGAAAGTGAAAGACCTGCTTCAGAATGCTCTTTAGACGCCTTCTTGGACAAATGAAAAAGAGATAAATCATGGAACTCCTACTGTAATTTCATACCAGAACTTAGTGGAATGACAATAAAGAAATACAGAAATTATTTAGGCTGATGCCATTAAAAAAGCTCTGTCTGACTTCTTTGATTTTGCTATCAGGATGCTGTCCACTGTCCCCAGCTGAGCAGTACAGCCCCACTAAGGCATCTCTCAAGGACACCACCTGGCTTTCCCTAACAGGGACATGGAGAAAATGCCTACCTGCAGCAGTGTGGCTCTGCCAGCTGTGAAAGGATGGCAGGGCTTGCCTACTGTCATGGCATCACCTGTCACAAATGAGACCAGATGGATCTCAGGAAGCTGTTGTCAACATTGCAGCAGGGTCGGTCCTGCTCTCACTATATGGAAACAGAGGAGGTCTAGAAGATCCTGCAAAAGGCAGCAGCTCCACGCCTTTGTCTGGATATTGGTTGAAGTCTGAATAATCTTCTTCTGAATATCCTTTCCTACCAGTGCCAGACATGTGCTGCCTCATGTGCCTACACGTATTGGCACATGCTACCTCAACAAAGACCCCAGAGTATAGTCTTTTCATAAACTGGTGAGCTGCTACTTCTTTGGTTTAGTCCCTGTGCAATGCTGAACTCTTTGTAGCCCATGGATACACATGCCTGGTATTATCAAGCAATGTACAACTTCAAAGAAATGCAAACATAGGAAAGTAAGCCCTGCAAGGTCTATTTATTTAAGAGGTTTCCAATTTGACTTAGGTGACTGAATTAAGGGCAGAACCCTTTCATCAGCTCCAGTTAGTTGGGGCATAGAGTATGAAAGAAGCCAACTTGCTTCCTTAGAATATTATGTGAGTTTTGTATCTGTGTAATCTTGGTTACAAGAAGAAACTTCAATGCAGTTAAATAAGAATTAGGAATTGCCTGCACTATGCATTTGTAGAAGTGGATACTTCAGATATGTATGGGGGGGTGATTCTTTGCAGATATGTCTGTGCTAATGACAAGCTCAAAGCTTGGACCCGGTTCACCAAGCTGAAGGAATATGTTTGTGAGCATGGAGATAAATAGCCAGAAATTTTATTGTTTCTTGTGCCTTCCTAGGAGAGATCTGTTTTGACACAAATAGTAGAGTAAGCTGTGTCTGCCTGCATGCCGGAGAGAACCCATGGTCTTTCAAAAGTGGCTGGTGAGTGACTGGTCGGAAATGAGCCTAAAAATGCTTAATTGAATCCTGTGTAATCTGACAGCCAGTAACACTGATACTGACATCAAAATAGTAGTGTATAACCCTAAATGCCATGAACTATCCTTTATAACAACTAGAAATAGAGAAGCATTTTGTTTGATGGTCTTGGCATGGTGAGCAGTGAGAATATTCCTTGAAAGATACAATTAAGTCTAGCCTGATACCTAATGCTCTCAGGGAGTGGATTATTTAGAAATTAGGATTTAAAAGAGAAACTCTTCCTTTCATTTAGCAGCCAAGGCTATCATATTGGGAAGCTCAGTGTGGGAGCTCTGCCCAGCAGGCTGTCCAAATCACTGGTTCCTTGAATGTCTATCACCTCAGTAGGCACCTAAATCCCTCAAGTGCACAGTGACAGGGGATCTGCAGATGACCCTGTGGTGCTTGTGCCACACGGGAGGTGAGGCTGCACCCTGAGGGCAGGGGCTGCTGCTGAATACAGCTGTGTGGGGTGATCCTACCACCATGGGCACTGGCATTGCTGCTTCTGCCAGCCAGGAGCCGTAGCACCCATTTGTCACTGAGGGAAAGGCTGTCCTCTCTTCTGGCCTGGGAAAGGAGATAGGTATTTTCACAAAGCAGTTCCTCCCACTTTAGATGGGATGAATTACTGTTCCTTCTCCACTGACTGTTCAGGCAGCCCATACCATAGTAAAATATTAATTGCAGCTAACACTAAAGTGGTTTTGTGCAAACAGTAAAAATAACTTGTACAGATATTGGAAAAATTAAACATGATCGTATCTGACAATAGCAAAAGTAAATAAACATGTTCAAGGGCTTTTTCTGAGCAGCTATCCTGTACTGCTGCTTTAATCTATTCATTTAAGAATTGCTTTGAGTAGAATACAAATTGCAGAACAATACCTCTCAAAAGAGTCAATATTCTTTGGAAAGTTTGTAAAAGCCGTGTCCATGTAAGACAGACTGGAAGTCAGGAGGCGGTTCCGATCAACTTATTTGTAAGCCCATACTGGCATCATCACATTTCCTGCTCAAGGAGCAGACAAAAACTTTCCTGAACTATCCTCATGAGTTGTGAATTATGGATGTATCTCTCTGAACCCTTGAGTTTCTGTCTGAAAGTTAAATAAGGCAGAAGAATATACTTTTTTTCTCTTTTCTTTAGTATTTGGATTCTCTGCAGAGATCCTTCTATCTGTTATTTTTACATGGCTTTTTTCCCCTACACAGCCATGCAGACATATAGCCTTGAGGCTTTTCTGTATTTCCCCAGTGGTTTTAATACTTTAAAGAATGTGTGTATGATCTGCCTAGATATTGATACTTCTTATTTTCTAAGTAATCAAAGGTGCTCATGCTTCATAAATGTTCATACTGCTTTTCACATGCAAATATGTATTTTCATCAGGAAAATTCTGTGTCTATTTCAGGCACCTGATATTCCTGCATTGCCTTCACCAAAGGTCAGTCACTGGATCCAACTGCTTCAAATCCTATTAGATAACTTTTCAGACATACTTCAGAAATAGTATCTAGACTTTCAGACATCCACAATATGAAGCATCTCCTTGTAAAAATAACCGTTCATTTTTAATGCAGGAACTGCTTCCTACAAATACAATTCCTCTGCAGAAGAGCATTTTTGTTTCGGCACACTTACAAGCGTTTTTGAGAGCATCTTTTAATAGCATCATGTTCTGGAATGCTTGCAATTTCCCTGGAAAATTGTCCACAGATTCCTCAGCTTTAGTTATCATAGGGGTAAGAACATCTGCCATGCTGACATCCATTCCCATCAGTCTGGATGCTGTTTTCAAAGGGAGGAGGCTGCATTATTCCTCAGAGCATCTCTGCCCTCTGTGGCCCTACCCTCAGCAGCAGCCCTGCCCTCTGACTCTGCAAGGCTCTTGCTTTGCGTGCACGCTCAGGGTGCTGTGTGCCTTGAGCTCTAGTTAATGTTTAATTAAATAGAAAGGCCCAAAGCATTAATTATAAACTCCATGGCAAGCAGAGGAAGAAACATCTGCCAGAAACTTTATCCCTTTGTGTCTTCTAGCAATTCTTATTGTCCCTGCTAGTTTACCACACTATTTAGCATCCCAAACAAGGAGCATGTTTCTCCAACTCTCCTCCCATGTCTCTCAAAACAGTCCTGTTACTTGATTTTATCTACCTTCCACAGAAGTATGCCAGGCGACTGTTCCTGCCTCAGGACACTGCTCTTACAGGAGGTCACTCCATCTGGGCTCTTACAGGAGCTGTTCTGCACAGCCACAGGTAACCACCACCGCACATCTCCAGCTTATTTTTCTACAAGGGGTGACTTGTCCCCAGGCCCCAGTAATGTCCCCCCATACACAGAGAAATGCTTCCACCTGACGTACTCCTGCCTTCACCTTTATTTTCTCTATTCGGTACAGGGCAGCACTGCAGGCAGAAATCTCTGCCAGAGTCTGCATGTGTTTTGCACAAGATGTAACCACTCCAGTCATCAGTGACAGGCTGAGGACCAGACACCAGGTCTCCAGATTCCCAGGGCCAAAGGGCTTATACATCCTTGCAGTGATGGTAGTGGTGAAGAAGAGAACTTCTCTTTCTCAGTAAGGCTAAGCTGGAAGCATCATAGCTGTTGGACAAATGCCTGGTAGAAGGAACACAGAATATAAACACACAGAGTATGAGAGGAAGTAAAGGACAAGTAACTTACACAGATTCACCCAACAGGCCATGAAAATGTCCATAATCAATTTTCAGCAGTATGTGCTCTCAGTCCTTTGGCCTTCTGAAATGCTTTTGGAAAAAAAAAAACCAACAAACTTTTTTTGGCTTTCAAACTGTAGTATTAGATTGCCCAAAAGAATTAAAATCTCTGCTGCTGTGTAAGTGTGACAACTCATTTGGGGTGGGGTGCATGCATTATGCACTAGGTGTGAGCTACTCTGACTATCCACAGGGCTCTTCTGGAGCCAGCTGTGCCCAGTTCACACACAGCAGCTGCTGAGATCCAGGCCAGCTGCCAGGCTGCCCTCTCCTCCTGCTCCCCTACCCACTCACCCACTCTGCCTATGCCAGGCCTCTCCGTTCCTCTCCTGAGCTCTGATGCTTGGCTAAGCAGCTCCAGTTTGATTTTCCATCCTTCTTCAGGGTTACTTCCCCTAGAAGAGAAGGAGGGAAGAAATCTCTGCTCAAGCCCTGCCTTTGTCACTGCTTCCCTCCTGCTTCTGCAGCATGTGGCACCATCTGGTTACAGGACAGACTCTGAACTCTATTAAGCAGATACTCAGGTCTTCACATGCATCACACCTCCCCTCCCCNTACATTATTACCCTTTAGGCATAGGCTGTTGACCAAATATGAGGCTAAGTGGGCCTAACCACATCTAGACTTCTCTAAGAAGTTTAGAAAGCCAAGGCTCACTGAAGCTTGTTGGCTCAACAGGAGGAATCATGACCTGAGTATACTACAATCTCTTGTGATATATGATAGAGTTTTGATCTAGATACCACACTGGAAATATTTAGATAGTGTACTGGCAATAAATCTAAACATAATCATCCACATGATCATTGTGTCCTACTTCTCAAGGCTGGCCAAGAGCCTTCTTTTGATGATATTGCCACACAATGTTGCCTGTCTAGACACCTGAAGGATACCTGAGGAGCTGCTGCATGTAAAATCCAGAATGCTGTCCTTTGAGAGGAATCTCTGGAGATCACGAGGTCCAACCTTCTGCCCAAAACCTTTTGCCCTTCTGCCAAATTTAAAGTTAGATCAGATTGTTCAGGGCAGTGTCCAGGCAAGGTACCTCCAAGGATGTGCCTGCTCAGATGTGTCTCTGGGTACCTGTTCCAGTGCATGACCACCGTCATAGGGATTTTTTATTTTTCCTACTGCAAAAAATACTTTTCTAACTAGAAAACCCTTGCTGCAATTTGAATCTGCTGCTCTTTGTTCTGTCACAGGCACCTCTGGGAAGAGACTGGTCCCTCTTCTGTGTCTTCTCCAAGAGGGCAGCTGAAGACGGCAGTGAGCTCCCATCACTGACAGCTCTTAAAAAGGATGGGAGCTTCCCCACCTCTCCTTACCCTTCATGTGCTGCAGCCCCTCCCCCATCCTGGTGTCCTCCACTTGACTCCCTTCCATGTGGCAATGTCTTTCTCTTACTGGGTAGCCCTAAACTGCACCAGGTGCGGTCTCACTGAGCAGAAGAGGGAGGAAGATCCACTTTCCTGTGCCCACTGACCATGCTTTTCCCAAGACAGCCCAGTGTGTAGTTGGCTTCCCCTGCTGCCAGGCACAAAGCTTCCCTGGGGTCAGCTTGTCCACTGAGCTGCTGAGAGCACTCTCCATCCTCTCATCCAGTTCACCAATAAATATCCGAAACCATCGCAGCCCTGCTATCTCTCCCTGAAGGATGCCACTAGTCACTGATCTGTCTGCTGGACTTCTTATGTCTGAACATCACCCTTTGAGACTGGCAGTCCTACCAATTTTCCACCCAATTAATCATCCACTTATCCAGATCTTATTTCACCAGCTTAGCCGTGGTCATATTAAGGAAAACTGTGTCAAAAAAGTTCTAAAGGTCAAGATAAACAACATCCACTACTCTGCCCTCATCCAGAGCCAATAAGGCAATATGATTGGTCAGGGGTGATATGCCCTTGGTAAATCAATATTTGATGTCCAAATTATCTTCTTGTCTGTCCTGTGCCTGGACTCACCTCTCAAGGGCCTGAGGTCAGGCTGACTGGCCTATATACCCCTTTTAGGCCCTGCTTGAAAATGGATGTAATATTTGCCCTCTCCTTATCATCAGAACCCTTCCCTGGCCATGACTTTTCAAAGATGGTAGAGAAATGTTTCAGAGTGACATTGATCAGCATGTTTTGGATGATCCCATGCATATCTAATTTGCTTTAGTGGTCCTTAACTTAATTACCTTCTACTGTGGTCAATGCTTCCATCCCCTAGGCTCTGCTAGTCATGTAGATTAACTGACAAGAAATGTATTTTCTTTTGCTACAGGTAGTTAGTATTATTTTAGTTGAAACGTCAGTCATTTTTGAAAATCGTGGGATTTATATTCAGTCCCTGATGGTTTTGCACTTTTTATATCTTTTGCCCAGCCATTGCATCAACAAAAATGTCATATAGCTGTAATTTTTAAAATACTTTGCTCCCATCCAGTGACTTGATATTTGGGGAATTTGCATGAATTAATGGATAGATATGTCTGATTCAGGTGATAAATTACCAAATTGCACCAGATGTGTGGAAAGTTTCAGCATCTTGTCTTATAGTAACAATCTGAGATCATCTCTGGGTCAGATATAAAGCCTCCTGGAAACTTTGAACCTTCTATGTCTTTCCATGAGTGCCTGATTAGAGGACTGTGTTACTCAAATGTCAGGTCTTAAAAATATTCAGTGTTTACTGGATAAGAAGAGCTGGACTGCTTATGGAAATTTAAATTTTCGATGTAGCAGATGGTAACACCAGACCAGAACTAATCCAGTTGCATCTGTAATTTCACGTGCACAACAGAGAGCACAAGTTGGTCACTTTATTAGGAATTTAAAAGAATATACTTCTAATATATTTTGTTTATTAGCAATTTGTTGCTGACAAAAGCTTAAACAGACAAGACTGAGACCTGGTATTTCTTTACAAAAGTGCTTCAGAGTAAGAGAAAGCCATGTTAATGTATTGGGCAGATAATGTTGTTGGAAATATTGATGAAAAGATTAGTGCTTGTAAAAGGTTTTGAGGCCCAGAATCTGAGAAGCTGAAACCTTATATGAAGGCAGCCTGGACAAGATCATGCTGAATAACAGCTCCTGTGGACTTGCTAACAATATTTTCTGAATCACTTTTAGTAGCTTGCATGCTTATGCATACCTGAAGAAAATATAAATTGGAATTTCTTCTGGTGCTGCGTCGCTTGCAGCTGTCCAGGAATGATTCCTGTCTCAAACGAGTCACTGTGCAAGTCCGAGGCGCGGTGCTCTGGGTTGAGGGGAGTGCGAGAGGAGCCGCTGTGCGGCACCGAGAGATCCAGGCAAAGGCACAGTCCCAGATAAAACTGGCCCAGCAGCCGCTCGCAGGCACCGCCTCGGAGGCAGTCCGCCTTGGCTGCTCACACCCAGCTCCTGATGGCCGGGTGCCGGCTCAACCCTGCGCTAAGGAGGAGGAATGGCCAAAGCAAAGAGACTTGGAAGGGCTTCCTGTGCGGTGCTCCAGAGAACACCAGAGCACCTGAAGAAACCGGGGACAAAACGCAAAAATCTGAGGAGGGTACAGGGTTTTGTCCAGGGCTGACAGTAGGCGGGGAAACTCAGCTGGTCCAATCGTGTGAAGAAAAGGAGGTGGGGTTTGGGAGGGGTTTAGGGATACAGTCCAATGGGAGAGGAGGAAGGAGGGGCAGGAGAACATACAACTAGTAGGGAACTGCAGAACAGAGAACTTTCCAGCAACTCTGGGAGATTGACAGCTCAGGGCAGAGACAATGCATGTGATAACGTCAGGGGGAGGAGAACTCATGAACCAACCTCTGAAACAGGTGATTGACAGTCAAGACGAGGTGCATTAGAGTAAGTTACTCTAACTTGTCAGATTGTCTGGCTCATAGTGATCCCACCACTGTATTTGCTTCAGGCCATGAGCTGGTGGTTCATCCATCAGCCTTATGTGGGGCTGATGCACCACAACATTCCAGAGGTTTCAAGGTGCCCAAGTTCAAACTAGCAAAGACAATCTTCTTTCACCCAGAACAGTGATGAATGGTATCTTCTCTTGTCCCATTGACTTTGACATACAGAAATGAGTGCTTTACGTCTGAGCTTGCCCTTTTTATAGAACTCTGGTCAGAAGAGAAGGACCTTTTCTAATACTGTGTAAAAGAAAATTACTTTAGAGGAAGAGGCATTATCTGATTGCCAACTAGGGATTTTGATGGAGAGATGTGTCTTTTGTACAGTATGAGATTGAAATGAACACCTAAACTTAGACTCCTGAACTGACTTCTAGTTGAAAGTGACTTGGATTTCAGACCTGCAGCATGTGAACATTTTGAAAAGAAATTAATAGGAGCTGCAGGAAACGTGACCTTTCTGGTTTGTGGAAGTTTCAAAATTAATTAGAAACTTAATAATAGTTCATAACTCTTAATAACTTAATGAAGACACTATGTGCTCTGTCTTTAAGTAACACAATTTAGAGATTTTAGCCTGAATTGCAAATACTCTTGCTAACCTCTGTTTCAGAGACATTGCACTGTCGGTACAGACAGACTCTATGTCCTGTGCAAGAGAAAACGGATGTATCACCATGCATTGAAACAGCTTTGGTTCACTGTAAGGTGAGCCTCCTTTCTAGTTTGTCACAGGTTTTTCTGGGAAGCACCACACACAGCTTTGTTTCACAGCTCTTCTTGCCTCCTTGGAGCGCAAACACCAAGTTTTGAAGAAAACATGCATCTCGTGCATGAATAAAGACAGAAAAAGAGGTAGTGAGAGACACACCTCGAAAATCTTCCTCGACAACAGGATTTGCAAGATTTTATCCTGTAGTTCTCCCCGATGTTTGGGAGACAGCCCCAGATGGCAAGATGGCCCATCACACTGACAATAACCAACACACGCCTTCTGAGGACTTGTCTGGAACCTAACACCAAGAGCTGCTCCTGCCTCAGCCTACTCGTAACTGCCCTGAGCAGGCCACTGCCATTATTGTTTGCAAAACTTGTGTATTAATACATACTTTTCACTACTTCGGGTTATCTTTTCCAGCCATTAATCTCTTTGGCTTCCTAGGTTCTCAAGGACATCTGTGTCTCCCAAAACAACAAAAACATATAAGAAAAAACAAACAAACAAACAAACAAACAAACAAACAAACAAACAAACAAACAAACAAACAAACAAACAAACAAACAAACAAACAAACAAACAAACAACTACAAACAAACAAATCCCCCCCAAAAAAACAAAAATAAAATAAAAATAATAAATAAATGAATAAATAATTTTAAAAAAACTTGTTATACCAAGATGCCTTAAAAATGTTGTTTAGGAACAAAGCAACTTATCCCACTACATTGTTCAGTATGAACAAACAAACAAAAAATGAGCTTGAAGCCAAGCCTTTATTTGCATATTCCTCTGTCACTTGCGAGAGTTTCATATGCTGTGCATACCATACTGTGGGAAACAATTTTGTCCAATAAGCCTTCTTCAGGCAGCATTTCTCTAGTGGACATTAATAATGGAAAAGAAATAAACTCTGGCCTGTGCAGCTGTTCATTAAATACACGTCAGAGCCAAAATGCCCAAACAGCCTGAAAACACATGGTGTTTGCTCAGAGTTATGTTCAAGCATTCAGTCCCTTGCCTTGCCATTCACAAGCAGAGCGTGTTGCAGTGCCCAGCATCCTGCAGGACCTGCTCCAAAGGGCTTAAATATAAAGCCTAGAAATAAAATAAGGGGGAGGTCTGAAAAACAGGTACAGACAGAAGAGTGTCATTGAAGGAATGGAGTAGCTTATCAGAGAAGCACAACCTGAAAAGCAGGTTAAGCAAGTTATTAAACAGAAAAGCAGTTCATTAATCCCAATCCATGTCCTTAAATGCTGTTTAGAGATCTGCTCCTTCTGATAAAGTCTTCAGCATACCAGGACTGAAGCTTATGAGATACTCAGATTCACCCAAAGATGAAATAGGATAAGTGTTTCCATTTTCACATGGAAATAGTAACAGCAAATAAAATTGCTGTGACAACAGTATCTGTATATCTCTGTTACAACAGAAGTCCACAAACCCAGAAATGGATCTGATTCTTTGCCAATCTTTACGGTCTATCATCACTAGGGTGTTTCAGTCTGTTGGCACTATGTTAAAATTTCCTGAATTTCAGTGTAACAGGGGAGATGCATCCTAGTCACACTGTCTTGTGGGCTGCTCCCTGTTCATTCACCTAAGGGATCTGGGGGCTCTGTCCATGCTGGCAAACTCAGCTGCAGGAATACCTGGTCAGAAGCAAGGTGTCAGCCATGCAGAATCAATGGGGTCAAATCCAGCAGAGCTAGATTTGTTCAGTCACTGAGTGTAGAAGGCGCTCTACCACTACATGCATTGGAGAGGCCCACTGCTCACTGCCCTCAGGGAGGCTTACGTGACTCCACGTGTTCTCCCTTCAGCACATTCATGGGCTTCCAGACCTGGAAGGATACATTAAAAAAAAAAAAGCAAAAATCATTTACATTTGTAACACAGTAGAGGCAGATGATTGAGAAGTACGCTAGGAAGGGCAAGGTGGAAATAGAACAAAATGCTTTTTCACTCCTGTTTCAGGTAACCACAACTCTTACACAATGAGCCCAAAGGTATGAAGAATTCAGAGATAACAACCCTTCAGCAGTCTTAACTTGCAATGTACTGAGAAGCTGCTATGAGCAGCTGCATCCATGGACTTACATCTCAGTGTTGAAATAGAGGGAAAAGAACTGTGGGTGCCCTTAGTCCTTGGAAGCTAATTCTTCTCTTTCCTTTTTCCTGCCTTGGTGCTTACTGGTTGTCCTTCCTTGCCTGCCACCCAAAGCTAGAACCCAAATTAAAACCCTGAGGCCTCACGTTTCTATCCTTTTCCTGCAAAATTTTTTCGCCAGGACCAGCAGAGTGAAAACGAGGTCTACCACCAGGGGATTGTTCACCTTTGAAGTACATTCTCTGTATTCCATTTTAGACTTGAAAGCTCAAAAGAAATCACTGCCACTCATTGTACCCTGGTGTTCACTGGCTAAATAGAGCACAAGATTGAATCAGTCAGATTTATTATTTCTCTTGCTGTGGAAAAGACCATCAGAACTGAAACAGAGAGATAAGGAAGGCAGCTGAAACCTTGTGAAGCTTGGACTGCCTGTGAGCTTGGGCTTGTGCTCTATAACAGGAGGACAGGAAAGGAGGGGGAAAACATTTTAATGGATATGCTCAGAAGCACTTTATGGAAAAAGGCCTCTCTATAGCACTTCTGGTTAGATTGCTGCAGCTAATGCCAGGGGAAACTCACTGCAGAGCTGCTGTAGCCCATGCCCGGTTCCTCTCTCCCACTTGCCTCCCCCTGCTGCTGATCCTCCATAGCCTCATCTGTCTACCTGCCTTGTAGGGGACAGAATTTATTTATTCTCATCTGTGGATTTATTTTCAAGTATCAATAGCTCCAAAAGGATACTGACTGGCTGAGAGAAGAGCTATGCATGTGAGTATGCAGTAACTGGAGCCCAGGCAGGGCAGAGCTACAGGCACCTTCCTAACATGACTACCTTGGAGAAGGAGCAGCTCACCAGAGCTGCCTTTCTGGAAATAACCTGCCCTTCCTCAGCGTGTGAACGGATGTTGGAGGAGAGAAAGATACCCTAACTTTTGTCTGCCGCTGCTAAGCTGTGATGAAAATATCTCTCTTCTGCAGGTGATGACATTTCAGGGCAGCAAAAACAATTCAAATGCTGCATTGTTTCCAATCAAATGTATCAATGGGCAGACTTTCAGTACACATTTTAAGGGAAACATAAAATATCCCAGCCATAAGGAAATCAAACAAAAATATTTCTTAGTACATTGAATTATTGAGTTTCATTTCTTATAAAATTTTCTTTTTAGTAAATATCAGATGAGGATCCAAGCAGGAATGTATTTCCAGCTGGTGTCCTCAGAAGGGAAAAGTAATTAGTGAACTCTGAAGTGGAGCAAGTGTAATCTCTGCCCTTGGTGCTACTTTATTTCTTATAAAGCTTTTGCCTCCTCTAACACATCACAGCAGAAAGCTTTATTCACCATTTTTAAATATGAGAACAGAATAAAGTTTATTTAGAGGAAATCCTGACATCCTCTTTAATTTCTGTTCATCATCTACTTTGAGATGCTTTACCTTGTGCACTTGATTAACTGGTGTAAGTAATTATTTTTTATTGCCAGTCTGCCAATGTCAGAAGGCAAAAAATGTTTCGAATCAATACTGCAAAGAGCTTTTTCTCCTAACAGCATCCTGGTAGCAGAAACTACTTTCAATGAACTTATGAGGGGAAGAGTTGGCTATAAAAATGTTCTCAGTGATTTCCTTTTTTAACACAGAGCAGTGTTCGCTGGGTCTTTTGAACCTATATGGAACAAAACATGAAAGTCTGGTATTTGGATACTCTCTTTCGATAAGCAGGTGATGTGCATCTAGCACATCTTTTTCTGCTATCACTGCCTGGGAGACTATGGATAATTAACTCCTAGGTATTGCCTGCTAAACAGGATATTTTGACACAGTTCTGAAAATTTTCAAAATTTTAATAGTGTCCCATGGTGACAGCCTACAATAATGGTAATCTTCAATAAAACAGAGAGCATAAATTCAACTTAATAGAAGAGCAAGAAGTGGTAGAAGGTACTTTCGTGTATCAATACCTTTGTGCTTATCTTCCTTTCTTACACCCTTGTGCAACAGAGCCCTGGACCCGGTTTGAACCTTTAATAATACCAGGATGCAAAGGAGCGGACTCAGAAAAAAAGCATGTTTGCAACAGGAGTTAGGGTGGTACAGCAAATGAGAGGTGGTCACAGAAGACCTTAAGAAATGTGGTTCTCTCTTATAAAAGGCTACTTTTGCATATCTTCATTTTTCTGTGTCTTCTTTACTGGTGCTTTATCAATCCCTTCTAAGTTCATCCCTTAGATGATGTGATGAAGGCAAGGTGGAGTCCCAGTAAGGTTTATTAGACCAGGAGTTGGACTCGATGATCCTTGTGGGTCCTTTCCAGCACAGCATATTCTGTGATTCTGCAACCCTGTGATTTTTCTTATTTTTCTAATGTAGCTCCCAGCCCATATTAAGAAAGAGAGAGAGAGAGAGAAGGTGTTAGCACAGCCTTCATTATGTTCATAATTGTTTTTCCTCCAACTTTCTCCTTGGCCACTTGTCCCCTTTCTGGTACACTATCTGGTCAGCCCGTACTTCAGACCAAAGCCAAAAGAAGACTGATGGTTCACAACTCTTGGCTTTTAAATCTTGCCCTGGAGCTCCTTTCTGATGGGATGTCTGCAGGATAGCAGACAGTTTCATGGCTGCATCAGCCCTGAAGTGACTACCCATCCTTTGAGATGTGCAACTGCAAATATTATTCTGAATGTCCCTTAACGTGTTTCAGTGAGAACACTGAAGAAACACACACCTAGTAGCTGAAGTTTCAGGGTTTGTTATTATTTTTCTCACTGCTGATACAAATACTTTTCAGTGAAACGTAACTAAATACTGAATACTGAGTGAACACTGAATTTGTATGAGCCTCAGGCAACCTTGGAAGCGCGACAACCGGTACATCTGTTAGGTATATCATCCCCCAGTAATTGTGAAGAAGTGTTATAGTGCTCCTTTTCTGTCCACAAAACACGCAGCTGATGGCAGACATGAGCTGCTTGCAAACCCCTCCTCTAAACCAAAGCTACTTTTTACTGTAAGAGGCCCACAGCTTTCAGCCATCAAAGAAGCCGGCCATGCTAACCTCTGGAAAACAAAACCAGTTTACATAGCCACACAGAGATCTACTGATCTCACTAACTGGGAGAAATCAAGTCTGTTTCAATCTTTTATAATTTGAAGGGCATTTTTGTAACGAGTCTTCTAGAAACACACTGCAATTAACAGATTTACAGACTGAGTGTGCATTTGCCAGACGGTTAGGTCACAAGATGATGGAGATAAGGTAAAAATGGTGAAGAAGCAAGAATTGTAATATGACTCTGATTTCAGCACTGTAAGAAGAAATTTACAGATGACATAATGTTGTGGTTTGACCCTGGCTAGATACCAGGCACCGGCAAATGTCACTCGCTCACTCCCCTTCACAGCCAGACAGAGGAGAGAAAACATAACAAATGGTTCATAAGCTAAGGACCAGGAGAAAGATCATTCATTAAATACCATCAAGGGCAAAACAGGCTCAACTTAGAGATATGAAGTGAATTTATTACTAACGAAATCAGACTGGGATAATGAGAAATAAAACAAGCCCTTACAAACACCTTCCCCCCACCCCCCCGACAGTAAACAAAAAACCGACTCTCAGTCCAGTGCAACAAAGGAGGCTGCTATCACCTAAAGCTGCTCCAGTCCTGCTTGCTTTCTTACTAGTCATCGTCTGAGGTCCTCTTCTCTCCCTTAGGAGTTACCTGCCAGAGGGTCAGCTGGTCTCTGGTCTTTAGTAGGAACACCTGGTTCAGCACAGCTGCAACTCGTCAAGGTCAAAGCTGCCTGTAGCCCATTCTTGTTCCCCTACACCCTCCCTCCTTCCCAGTTCTACCTCCTACCCCAGCAGCACAAGGAGACAGGGAATAGAAGTTATGGTCAGTTCATCTCACCTGTGGCTTCTCCTGCTGCTCAGGGAGAGGAGTCCTTCCCCTGCTGCACCGTGGGGTCCCTCCCATGGGAGACAGTTCTCTGTTCTCTGTGAACTTCTCCAATGTGGTTCCATCTCATGAGCAACAGCTCCATGTGAACTGCTGCAACCTGAGTCCATTCCATGGGGAACAGTCCCCCTCCAACTGCTGCAGTGTGGGTCACCCATCCACAGGGTGCAGTCCTTCAACGACAGGCTGCTCCAGCCTGGGAGCAGGGCTCCCCTCTCCAGGGCTTTCCCATGGAGTCATAGACTCCTCTCAAGGATCCACCTGCTCTGCCATAGGCTCCTCCTCCACGGGCTGCAGGGGCACAGCTGCTTCACCATGGTCCTCACCACAGGCTGCAGAGGAATCTCAGCTCTGGCACCTGGATCACCTCCTCCCCCTCCTTCTCCACTGACCTTGGTGTTTGCATGTTGTTCTTCTCACACATTCTCACCTCCTCCTCTTCTCTGGCTGGAATTAGAACTCTGCCACAACCTTTGTTTTGATTTCTTCTTAAACCTGTTATCACAGAGGAGTTACCACCATCTCTAATTGGCCCAGGCTTGGCCAGCAGCATGTCCATCTTTGGAGCCATCAGGGATTGGTTCTGCTGGACGTTGTGGAAGCTTCTAGCAGCTTCTCACAGAAGCCACCTCTGTGGCCAAAAACCAGGCCATGCAACACCAATACACATAAAAATGTATTTAAGATACTTGACTAACTCTGTTCCTCGAGTTCTCAGGAGCAACAGAACCAAGACTGTCAAAAGGTATCAAGCAATCCTGGCTGCCTAATGTTTGCCACTTTTTTTTCCCAAACCTCTTTCTTCTCTAGACAATGTAAACAATTTTTCCAACCAATATCCCATCAAGACTTCCTGCTGTGTTAAATGTGTCTCACCCTGAGATTCACACTTTGGTACTACGTAGGGAAGCAATGCCACTGCTACACTAAATAAAAAGTCATCAAAGGGGTTGACACGTCTTTGACAAAATGTCAAAATTAACTGCTTCACAGCAGGGAAGGTCTTAGAAATACTGAAAGTTCCTACTATCACTTAAGTATAAGCAAGATAACAGGCACTTATGACATGGAACTGTTAATACCCTTTTATGAGGATTTTCACCTATAAGAAAGAAAATGATACAAAAATTACAGCTGAGGGAACAAATGTTCTTTAAAAATTATCTGCTCTTTCTTCTTAATGTGTAATAGCCTATATTATTTCAACTATAATGTCTCTGATATTAAGAGTTATCATCTTCCTACATATTGGGGCTCAGCAGGACCCACATGCCATAGAACTGACCAGTAAAAGGTGATTGAGCTGTTACAAGCAATGGCCTCCTCTGAAAGGACCTCCATCATATTGTGGAAACTAGTTTTCTTTTTTTCTCAGGGAAAACATGTGCTTTCCTACTCAACATTAATTAAGACGATAATTACTACCAAAAAATTTTATGGACACATCATGCACTCCCTTTTGGGAGGGGATGTGTACACAGATTCATTGAGCCAGCAACCACTCTTCCACAGTCTTCTGTAAAGATAATTTAGTTTGAAAACTAAGTTTTTTCTGCAAAAATCAGACTTTTTTTTTTTCAGCTCATCTATGTCATCTAACATAGTGATGTTTTGATTATGAAAGGGAATAGGACAGAAGTAGAAGAGAAAATAGGAACACCTTGAACCACCGGAGGTTAGGGGTTTTTTCTGCTAGGGTAAGCAACAGATACATTACCGTGGCGTTGCTAACAGCTGGCGCAACTCAAACCATTCTCTGTGTTCTATATACTCAGTGAGTGCCAAACAAAAAGACATCTACTCTGCAAACAGCACTGAGTGAAGTCAGCACCAGGTAACACATTCTCCTACTAGGATAAAATGGGCTGTTTTCAGAAACACACAGTATAAAGGACTCTCAAGACACCAGCAAAAATCACAATTATATTTGGGTCCCACTTTCCATTTTCAAAACTCTTTTTTTTTGATTTATACTGCAGAAATCTGATGTTCTGTGGATAATGACTGTTTTTGAAGGACATGTATACTTGTGTTCTGGCATGGGCTCTGACTGCTGCCGTGCTTTTACTGACAGAAGAGTTTCAATTGTTTTGAAAACCAAGCCTCTGGCCCCCATCTAAACACACTCGCTTCTTCATTTTGTCTCAGCACTTCCACATCCCTAGGATAAAAATTACACAACGACAACAGCTCCAGCTAGATGATTCTAGCCCTGCGTATGTGTCTATGTACAAAACAGAGATACACATAAGATATTTACATGCTTATGTAACCAGAGGTTTTTTGGGCTCCCATTTTTAAATGCTTCAGGTTCACTTGCTATATTTCTAGTAAAATAAACTTAACATGAAAGCCAAGTACAGCTTTAAAAAAAAATCTTTCTCCTTCATTTTTTTCTGACTGATGAAAATAGATATATAGAAAACAGGTATATGTACGTATACCCAGATAACAGATATACCATATATGAGGACATGGCCACTGCTGGCATGCTCTCAGCATGAGCAGGAGCAGCAATATAAAGCTGTTGGGGTGGTTTTTTTCAGAAGATTAGTGGTGAAAAGCAGCCTGACACATGCTCTGAGATCTCGATTGAAAAGGACAGTGGTGCCTGGACAAAGGAATCAACCTGCCAACACTGACATTTGCCAGGAGATTTGGGGATGTTGCAGGGGGAGTCACCCTAATGGTACCCGTGGGTGCAACCATCTCACTGCTCAGAAAGTACTAACAGGTCTGAGGAGAAAAATTCAATGTTTTTGGGTGCTGATCAGATTTTTGTATCACCCGGAAAACCTACAGTACACTATAGGCATGCTAATCAAGTAACCTAAAAGAGCAGGATGAAATAATGATGTAATCTTCTATGGTGGTATAAGATACTATTCCTGTGATCAGTCAGAGGGAATAACAGGAAGAAAAACAGACAAGGAGGGACCAGTCACTACCTTTGGCAATGGGCACAGCCCACCAGTCAGACGAGATGAGTTTTCCTTGTTAAGTAGAACCATAAGAACATATTTTGCTGTTTCATCTTTTCCTATCTCTGCAAATCTGTACTGACAACTGACCACAGATCTCATCTGATGAGAAAACCGTGGGCTGTGTGACATGTGTCTGCATGACGCTCCCTTCCTCGGGGAGGCAAAGTCCATTCATCCACATGTGCCCCATTTGCACAGGACACAATCCTGTGTCCATATTACACAGGATTTGTGTCAGGGAGATGCCTGTGAGCCCAGGCAGGTCCCTGGCAAAGAGCAGAGGAGACGGGCTCCCAGGGAAGCAGCAGCAAGGTCAGTGCTGACACTGAGCAGAGCAGGAGTTCACCCTGCATCACCTCTGAGCAGCATGGGGGATACGCATTGCTATATTCCCCTCAGGGGCACTGATTAAAAAGACATATTGCTTGTAATCCCCATCTATTTACAGTTTTGTGCTAGTCCTTCAAGTCAGGGGTTGTAATTAAAAAATTAAGGAAGAATAAAGCTACCACTTTCCTGAATAAAACTGGCTCTTCTAATGCTCATTAGGCTCATTTGCGCAGCAAAACATCCCCAGGGGACAATTCTGCACTTATAAAATAAACATTTTCCATGCATGTGGTTAAGGACCCTCATAAAATATGAAGGCGAGGTATTTCTGCTCCATGTATGCCTGGCTTCCTGTCATGAAAGTACTTGCAGTGGATTGAATGCAATGGTGGAAAGAGAAGTGAGTGAGGTAATAAAAATCTATGGATTAAAGACGGAGATTGGCAGGGAACACGACAACCCATTACTCTTCTATTAGTATGTATTTCCACTGGGAACCCGGTTCTGAGAAGGATACAGGTTGTTCTCTCCAATTTTTAAGTCAGAGGAGAGTAAATCTCAGCAGACCGTTACTTAAAATTTCTCTTTTTTTGACTCTCTATAGAAATCAGAATAGAAACCGTTTATTATCTTTTTGAGTTTCTCCCCACAAGCACTGCCTCTTCTGCAAGTTCTGACAAGTTTTCCCCAGAGCCAACGTCCCTGAGTGCACATCACATTCCTCAGTTTCAGGATGCCTTCTCCTGCTCTGTTCTGTGGGTTGCATTTTGTGGGAGAAAAAAGGCAAGGTAGTCAGGAGTCAGTCTGCTGGCATTTTAGAAAAATCAATGGCACCTGTCAACAGAACTGTCTTGGACTGACAGCAGGAATATCAGCAAGAGCAGCTCACAGCTTCAGCAAGCCTAAGGTGTTGTTTCTTCAGGACTGCAGGGAAGAACTCTCCTGTTTTATCATACAGCACTTCCAATTACTCATACCCTCCTTTATAGATCTATGGCACACCAATTTATTAGACAATTACATTTATTATAAGATCAAATATGATGACCCTATGCTGTCCTTCACATAATTTGGTTTTTTCCTGCATTTTTGCTGTGTGAGTAATGTGAAACTGAAACAACAGTGTGATACTAAATAATAGATACATCGTATTTAGGCTGCATGAATAATTTATTTTTATGTCTTGTAAGGGACAGCCTCCTCCCTATCTCTATAATGCATGTCCAGATTGAAGAAACAGTTTATTCAACGTCAAACTGAATATTTTTTTTCTAATTTTAAGGTGGAATTTTCAAAATTAATTTAGATATCTTAGGAAGAAAAAAAAAATCAAACAGCCTTATTTGACAATGATGAAATAAATGTTCTGACTTTTATAGCACTTCTGCTCATATTTTATATGAATTTGGTATGAATTTTATATGAATTCAGGAACACATTTGAAATTTTTACTAACTTGTGAAGAAAACATTTTTCCAAAACACTGCTCTTACTTCAGCATTACTGTTTGCCCCTTTGTGAGCATCAGCATACCTTATATAAAAGTCCTGGCCAAACCAGTATTTTATCTTATGATACAACTTAAATTTGTTCCAAACAGTGCCAAAGACTATGTGTCCCACCACAGAATGCTCCCTGTAAGAGGCTTCCACAGCCAGGTGAAACCATTACCTTGTACAGTAAAAGGAAATGCATTTTTGACCTTATATTCTGCATCAATTTTTATTATTAACTATAAGGGAATGTTTTAGAGTCCATGGCAAAATACATTACCAGCACAGAGATGGTGTCTTCCTTTATGAAAGACGCATTTTTTTGTTAATCGAAAAGTTCTAAAACAACAGCAAGGTTGCAGAGGGGTAATGCCACTTACAAGAATCCCCGCTGAGACATTAGCCAAAGAAGCTTTTTCTTTTCCAGTGATTTCTTCCTTAGGCAAAAAGTAAACAACTTCCTATTTTTCTTTTTAACGTAATTCAAAACACTTTGCCTTTGCCTACCTTTTTCTACTTTTAGTTCTTTCTTTCTAGATGACACAACATGAGAAATACCAGCTGAATTTGCAGTTTAACCTATCTGAATTTCCATTTTTGGTTAATAGAGTGCTCAATCAAAACAAACTTAAACAATCATCCTCTTCTGTCAGAAACAATCGTTTGTGGTCTCTTTCCTATTTATTTTTATTTTCTTTCAAAACTGAAACATGCATGATTATTTAGCTGTATCTCCTTGCTAATGCTCATGTAGGAGGCATGGCCTCCTCAGAATACTTTGGGCTAGGCTTTCTGCTCTGTTTTCTGAAACATCCATAGAAGATGCTCTGGAACAAGTACTTAGATCAATTCAGTAAGATCTACCCCAAGAGAACTCTACCATTCCAGTTGTACAGCAAATCACACAGAGAATACCAGCTAAGGATGCCAATATAACTTAAAGCCAGACCCATTTGGACTCATCATGATACAACTTTTAGTTACCTGAGCACAACACTCTTTCTGCAAACTCTGCTGCCATCAGCTCTGCTGTGTACTGCTCATGGTGGCAGCGACTGCACTTGGTGGAAAAGCCATGCATGCTCCCTGGCTCGCAGCCTGCATCCCTCCTGACATAGTGCTCCACTGGGTGTGGGACCTACCTTGGTGCCCTGCCTCAGAGAGGATGCAAGAACTCAAGCCACTGAAGCACAATGAAACAGAAATATCAACTTGTGCATCTGCCCAAATCTTTTCGCAGCACTCTCTCCACAATGCCTGGATGTCTTGTAGGCAAAATCTGGAAATTGTCATAGTGAGGATCCTAGAGTGGGAAAGATGCTAATATTCAAAGGTCTATTAAATATATATACATATTATGTATGTATATGTGTTGAAAGCATTTATGCAGTGCGTGGGTTTCTAAGTGCTTCTAAAAACTGACACTCCTCTGTCAGTTTTTGCTTCACAAAAGCCCTTTAAAGTCCTCTAATAAGTAATTAAAATATACTTTAGTACCTACCAAATGTTTTAAAGGAAGAGTTTGCTTTTGATCAAGCTGACACAAAATGCAGCACTCCCCCATGGCAGGCATTTCACCCTCTCACTTTTATTAGTATCTGTCTCTACTACTGATTAGAGCAGATGGAGTTCAAGATTCCACTTCAGAAAAACAATAAAGCTGTCTGAGTAAGAAAGAGATAAAGGAGGAGGAATCAGGACCATGGGACTAAAACACACCTGCTGCCGCTGAACTAATATTGAGAAAAGCTGAACATATCCGTATTTCTTTCCTGTTGTGAATATCACAGCTCTCATTTTGCACTAGCTTGTCTTTCTTTAGTTTCTCATTGTAGAATGCCTGTGATGCCAAGCAATGCCTGCAGGATTTGACACTTCGCTGGGAAAAAAAAAAGACAAAATGATGAACGATGAAAAATACCTGTGTAAATGTGCTAGTTCCCTGATAGATGCACTGTTATGGTTGAAATAATTTCTATTCATCTAGTGCCTCGGGCTTCACTCACATATGCAACTTTCATATGCATGGACTGAAATTGCCTTAACGGAGAAAGAGATAAGGTGTCATATCTACATTCTTCTTATTCTGTACAGATGCAACTTTGCCAACCCACCAAATGGAGTCCTTCGAAATGCCTGTCTTCTATACAGATTGAGCTGCTAGAATACTATAACTCTAAAATTGCTTGATTATTAGATTCAAATAATGTTGCCAGTGCTGAGAGATCATATTCAAACAGAGGAAAACAGCATACAGATGCTAATGCCCTGCCCTGCCTTTCTCAAGCTTTTACTGTAAGGAAGCCATCTCATTTGTTTACCTATGAAGGTCTAACCAATATTAGATTTGAAAAGCAAGATGAATATTAATAATAGGCAAGGAGCAGAATACCACCCATGCAGCACCTGCTTCATGAAGCTCGCTGCTGTGGGAAGACCTCATTTTGCCTTCCTAATCGTAATTGTCAGAAGTGCTTTTTCTCACAGCCAAGTGACACCGCTCGCCCCGACCCGGATTCCGGGGGCAGTGCCAGTTACCCGGAGGGCTGTCCTGAGTTGCTGGATCTGTTCGCAGCGGGGAAGCAGCCGAGGCTCACACAGGGCTCGGCAGCTTCCAGGTGGCAACGGCGCAGGAAGAAGCAAAGAAGCGGCCGGGCTCCGACACAGCTCCACAGGAACAGGGTTTATTACGGGGTGATGAGGGTTCGAGAAAGCCCCGAACACAGGCTGACAAGGGGTTAAGAACCAGGGACGAAGAAGGGCGTGGAAACCCTAGGGAACCAATAACTGAGGGCCAAAGGGGTGTTACAGAGGTGGGGAAATGCACCGAGGCCCAATGGGGAACAAGGAAGGCGGGGAGAGGGAGCAAAGAGCCAATGGGCTACTGAGGAAGGTAGAAAGTTCTGGAAGATAACCAAGTATAGGGGAGAAGGGAGGGGAAACCAGGATCCAATGCCCAGGGAAACATCTACATAGAGGTGCGAAGGCTGCTGGGAGGGTTCTATGTTGTCACCCTAACCTTGGCGAGTTTGCTCATTAACCAGGTCCCACTGCTGGCCCTTACTGCAGGTGGGGTTAGGCAGCCCAGGCATAAGCTGCCACACGGCAATAGCCAAGCTTATGAGCTTGTTTATGAGCTTAAATTTGAAGTGATATGATGTGGGCTAAAGCTAGAGTGCCTCATGGCATCCCAGTCTCTCTTAGTTTGCGCTGGCTTGTATTGTCAAATCCACACAGCTGGGTGGGTTTGTACAGCATCAGAGATCTGTGTAATGCTAAAGAGACTTGTAACACGATCTTTTAAAAAAAATCCCATGAGTAACCCAAGTTGCAGCCCTTGAGAGCCTGGCCAAGCACACTGGAAAGGATGCACTACTGAGTAGCAAGACAAAAAAGTGCTCTTCAGACTTGCGAACTGGGGACAACTTCCCTGCATCCCAAAAAGGAGGGAGAAGAGAGTCCTACCAGCAAACTTGGTAGGCTTCTCTGTCCATGGGTCTGCAGGCTCCTGCCTCCACGGGTCTGCAGGTCCCTGCAAAGAGCCTGCTCCAGCATAGGATACCTGGATATCTGCTCCAACATGGATCTCCATGGGCTGCAGGGGCACAGCTGCCTCACCATGGTCTTCACCACAGGATGCAGGGGAATCTCAGCTCCAGCACCTGGACCACCTCCTATCCCTCCTTCTCCACTGACCTAGGTGTCAACAGGGCTGTTGCTCTCACATCTTATCGCTCCACTTTTCTTTGACCACAGTTACATCCGTACAACAACTTTTTTCTTTCTTAAATGTGTTACCAGGCATTACTACCATGACTGATGGGCTTGGCTTTGGTTAGCAGTGGGTTCATCTTGGAGACTCCAGGGACTGGCTCTGTTGGACGTGGGGGAAGCTTCTGGGAAGTTCTCACAGAAGCCAGCCCTGTAGCCCCCTCACTACAAGAACCTTGCCACCCAAACCTCATACACTTAGATTCAGAGCTCCTCAAGTTCCAGAAGCATCATCTCAGTTGTAGCAGAGCAGTGGCTGCCTGTAGCTGGTGGCTGGAAGAGCTTTAGAAATGCAGCACTTTTTTTGAATTCATAATTTTTAGAAATGTGGGCTGGGGTGGGGGTTGGGGGGGACAATAAAATTAAAAGAGAGAGAATTTTATGAAACAAGTAAACAGTTTGGTGCTGTGTAATAAAAGTCATTGACATATTGGAGAAAGTCACAGAATCACAGAACATGCTGAGTTGGAAGGACCCCATCAAGAATCACTGAGTCCAACTCCTGGCCCTGCACAGGACACACCAAAAATCACACCATGTACCTGAGAGTTACGGCCACCCAAAACATCAGGGTCCTGGGACACACATATAAACACAGAGATTTGAGTCTGCTTTGAAAGGGAATTCTAAATAGAGATTTTTCTGCTGTTTAAGGGGAAATCACAGAGAAGATGAATTCATACTGCTCTCAGACCTGCATAGTAAAAGAGGAAACAAGCTCAAGCTGAAGAAAGGGAAAGGCCAACTGCATTCAAGAAAAAAGATTTCACACAAGGGTGGTCAAAAACAGGAACAGGTGTCCAGAAGTTGTGGAATTTTCATCCTTGGAGGCATCCAAGGACAGACTGGACACCCTGACCCTTGATCTTGCTAAGAGCAGGGGCTTAGAGAGGATGGCATCCCATCCAACCTACACAGTTCTGCGATTATAAAAAAAAATAATAAAAGGTTCGCTTTTTGCCTAATGTATCTTCATACCCAGCAAAATACTTCTAAAATATAAAAATAACATTAGGTAAATCGACCTTCCCCAGTTTCTCTACTGCTTATTCAACAACAATAGATCTGTTAAATGCTATTTTTCTTCGGAAGACTGTGACTCAGTGTCCTTGAAAATAACCCATCCATTTTGTCAACAAACCTTAGTCCATCTGGTTTATGCTAGATACACCGATTTTATTAAATTAAAGTTTGGA
The DNA here is from genome assembly GCA_013397775.1 of Eulacestoma nigropectus. Classification (NCBI taxonomy): domain Eukaryota; kingdom Metazoa; phylum Chordata; class Aves; order Passeriformes; genus Eulacestoma; species Eulacestoma nigropectus. The sequence continues at coordinate 31,158 of VZTE01002256.1, forward strand.
CATGCTATCTATCCAGCAACAGAGAAAAACATTGCTAAAGACAACTGGTCCAGTCTGATCTCTCTCTGCTGTGTAAGGGCAGGAACTTCACCGAAGTCAAATGAATTTATGCTAGCATAATAGTGGTTCCTAGGGGAGTAGAATGGATCTTGGCTGCCCAAGGCTGTTTGACAATAGAAGAGAGCAGTTCAGCAAAAGCTAGTTGGTTTATAGTGTTTACTTCTATAGTCCCTGGGAAGGCAGAATACTTCTGCAATTAAAAATTTCATGCATAGCTGCATTGGGTCAATAGCACAACATCACCTCTGGCAGAAGGAAGACCTGTTCACCAGGCGGTGATGGGAATTGCTGTCATATATGGGCAAAACATTCAGGGTCTTTGGTGTAGGCTTACAGAGGCAAACAAAGACTCAGGAAACAATCTAAAATTCATCTGTCTTTATTTTATTTTCATTTTTATGTCTCTACTGGTGTGAATTAGCTCTACTACCTGAGCCAATGAAAGTGTCGAACCACCACATTGATCTTTGAAGAGGCCAGACAGAATGAAAACTGTGAGGGCTTGTTCCCTTTTGTGGAAGAAGTTAAATAAAGAATCTACTTGCAGTCTACAGATGAATTGCTTTGCTGAATATGAAGAGAAGGATTGCTTGTGTTTTGTTCTGGGGGCCAGCAATAGGAGATATGTAAGAACACCAGCATGTGACATACTTGGGAATGGTTTGTGTTTTCTGCAAACATTAAGTCTGGTCTTAGTCTGTGCACTCATTATAGTTATCATAAATCTAATCAACATACTAGAATCAATGAGAGGAAAGACAATTTAAGGAGATTAAAAGAAAATTCTGGTAAATGAGAGCTGAAGCAGTTCTCTTCCAAGGCAATACAGACAAAAAAGTTTAAGACGAGAGCACTGGTAGTATGCATACAACTTCAAGAAAGCAGCTTTTATTGTAGAAAATAAAATAACTTTACCATTTATTAAGATTTCACCTGAAATTTAAAGCCTTCTATCAATTTATATTCCAGCAATGCACTGCTTTAAAACTTCTGTAAGTCTTCATAAGGAAGACATGCGTAATGACTTCAGAAAATACAGATGCAAATAACCAACCTGAAGATTTGCAAAAGCTTATTTAGAAGAGGGAAGAGCAGTACTGAAGATTACTTCCGTGAAAATTAGCCTTAGAAAAAAATTTGCATTTCTTAAACGAATTCAGCAGAAGTTTTGTGTGCCTTTAAGAAAATAATCTAAGCCCAGTCTTTTTAAGGTATATGCTTTTTCAAGCATATTGAGACTAATTTAAATTACAGAAGGTCCCTTCTGGTTGAGCAACAGTTTTCAGTCTGATTATCACCTTTGGTACAATAGACTTCTATACAGTTCAAGGTGGGTTTCTTGTGACATCCAGAACTAACTCAAGTCATTACTGGATGCTGCACATTGAATCATTACAGTATGTAGAAAATATACATAAATGTATACATATGTGTTCTTTCTGCTTCTGGCAGAAGTTCTGGAACTTTCTTTCTTTAAACTGAGTTTTCTGTTATTGCCTCACATCACACCTGGTATTTTTCTGAGTCTGTGCTCCTTCAACTCTCAGTCTCTGAGAAGAGATGAATCACCACCATGCATGAGAGGGAGGCAAATGGAGGGGGTCAGGGCCATGCAATTCTGCCTTGTTTTTGCCCCATATCCCACGAGTGGCTGGTTTCAGGGCAAGAGCAAGGAGGAGCTTCAGACCTCTTTCTCTCTTCCAGATCTTAATATGCTGAGTGGGTAGAGAGAAGGGACATGACTTGCATTCCTTTGCCAATGGCACATCCCTTCCTCACAATACCATCCCAAGGCAGCTGGAGCTGGCAGGACACGTGGCAGGGACACTGCCTTTGCAGCTGGTGGTCTGTTTGTTGCTGTGCTCTTCAGCCAAAATCACCCGCTGCCACCGTAAATTTTGGATTTATCTACACATGAACAGTAGCTAAGCTATTAAAGTTCTAGCTAACCTTGCTCAAAACAATCCAGCTAAAAGTAAAAGATGAATGTCAGCATTTGCATAGAACACCTCAGATCTTTTCAACAATAAGATGCGTTTTAGAAAAACAATAGCACCTTTGAAGTAATTCTTGAGTGCTGCAACAATGCACAGGAAAGTGCAAGAGCAATTAAAGTAGGGATCGATGTGAGACTGAGTAATGCAACAACGTGTGCTGCTGACAGTGCCAGAGAGTTGTCAAGAACTCAGAAATTATCATGTTTTCTGTCTCCATAAAAAAGAACCAAGACAGCCCTTATTTCCAATAACAAAAGGAAATTCACTGACATCAAGAGCTAATATGGGATTACTGACCGACATATGATCAATTACCCACCAATGTTCCTCTCCATACCTATTGATGTAGCAGGTGGAAACCTGCCTTTGAGGTTATCCAGAGCCCTCCACTGTAAGTCTGATATTAGCCATCAGCATCTCAGCAGACCATTTCATCTAAAAGGTGGCAAGGTTTTTACAGGCAGAAGGATGGCAGAAATTGTAATGAAAACTATATGACCATTCCTGAGAGCTAGAGTGCCCTTCTGAGAATTGAGACAACTTTCCTCATGGGATTTGACTAGACACTGTACATGGCAAGGAGATCTCTTCTCTTACCCCAGAAAGTATCTGCTGAGGTTCACCAGAGTTGAGAAGCCTCAGTCAACAGAAGTTATCCCATATGAAGTGTGACATTGTAATTCAAAATTAGATATAGTGCATAGCCAAACGGGAGCCAACTGCAGCTGTATTTTGTATGGCATTCCCTACCTGGGTGTCTGGTGCTCTGCACCTCACAGAGAGCACCTGAGGACACTGAGCAGCTGCAGCAGCTAACGCTGTAGCTTTGCTTTCCTGCATCCTAACCTGTTGTCCCTGACTCCCAGCACCTGTTCTGACAGACAGCCCAGAGGAAGCTGACCTCCATTCTGTGGCACAGCAGGAAAAGGCACAGCTAGCAGCAGTGTGAAAGCCCTGCAGCTGCATCCATAGGGTGCCGTGCTCCGTTGTGCACCCCCTGACTCCCAGCACAGCCCAGTCGTTTGAGCTCATTGTTATCGGTGTCTGGGTTGGAGCTCAGGCTTGGAGCTCAAAGTTTCCTCCATCAACTATCCCCCAGTTTTCTAAAAAGCAAAGATGGCCTCTGATTTTGCACCAGTCCAGAAAAAGTTTTGGCTTCATAGTAGGTTTTATTCTTCCCAAGTTACACACTCCTGGGATTTGAGAGGAGCTGATGTTTTGTATTCATCTGATGTATTGTATCAGCCTGCCCTGTGAATGCCATTATAATTAGAAACAAACCTACACAAGCGATAAAATAAGACACTAATTGTTGTATTTATTCCCTTGTAAAGGCACACTGGCACTATTAATTGTACTTAGTCACAATCTGTTCACCATCTAGTTGTTTTCCACAGAGCTGGAGAGAACCAAATATTTACCCACATGAATTTATTAATATCTACTCATGAATCATAGCTGCTCTACAATGATTTCTTTTTAAAGGCAAGAAAAAAATGCAGAAAATGAGACATACAAGACTGAACAGAGTTTGGGTGTCAGGGCTGTCTGAGGACCAGGAGCTATGGGGCCTCTCTGGAAGTCCAGGGTTCATCCCACCACCCTGCCCAGGACTGGGGCAGCCCCATCCCTTGGCATCACTGTGGGTGCTGCAGCCATGGGGGAAGGGGCTCATGCCTCACTGTGTGGGCACCACATCAGCTGTGGGGGCCTCTCAGCCTGTGAGTCCAAGAAATTCTCTGAGGATGCAATCCTGGCCTCAGCTGGCATCTCTTCCAGACCTTGCTGTGCCTTGTCTGTGCTCTCAGGGTGATATTTCTACTGCATTTATCTTTAAGGCAGATTAATCTTTTAAGCACTGTAGCGACACCTTCTCTAAACTCAGCCTGAATTAAACACATGAGCTGGCACTGCACTGATCAACCAGTAGGAGTAATTGACTTCCCCAGCCTGTCCTAGAAGACATGTATCAAAAATACTTCTCTGATAATATACCAGGTATTTTCAAACTCTAAAGGCAGAGTCCTCAAGTCCCCCAGAGAATTACCTTTGCTGCAAAGGTGTGAGGTGGGCTGTCAGCTCACATTAACTCTCGTTTTTTTCCAGATAGATTTGCCCCTTTACAATGTACATTACTGTGATCATAGATGTGGTGAATTATTTTATCATCTTGTAGGGAGAAAAATGTCAGACTTTTAGTGGGAAGGGGCATTTTCCTTTTAAAACATTGTAAAATCTGTAAAAACAGTATGTGCTTGGTCACTCTGTATTTTTCAAAGGATTGTAAGAGTCAATTTCATGTTAAGAATTACAGGGAGTTTTATAACTGTTATGTTGAAAATAATGCAAACTCTCTCTCTACCTGAACAGCAGTCAAATTTAAAGACAGAAAATTGGTACAATAAGTAACTGTCTGTAGTACAAACTGAGCCTTATCAATGCACACAGAGGAACTGTGATTCTACTGCACATTTCATAGGAGAATATAAATGTCCTCTGTGATTTTAAATTTGGTAATTTGAGGTCTCCCTTTTCCCCTTGGAAGTTATGCAGCTGCGAAAGCTCTAGAATATATAGCATGGATAGATATATAAATATTCAGAAATACGCAGAAAACATCTTCCCCTTTGTTCTGGTGTTTGATAGCCAAAATTATAGGTCTAAACATGGCTAAGAATATTTTTCCTATAAGCCAAGGTGAAATTTAGCTTGTTAAATTACTTCAAATACAAAGCACTAGGAAGTTGAATGTGCATATGTGAGAAGCCCAGTAGATGAAGTACCTTGCTTGGGAAGCTTGAAAATATGAAGAATTGTAGTTTTGTAGTCTGACAATACTCCAGAGTGACTGCCTCCCCAGAATCAGATGAAATCAAGTAAACGAATTTATATTTGTAAAGACCTCTTTAACAACATACTCCCCAAGACACTATCTCAAAGCAACACTAAATATACTGAAATACTGTTTTCTTTCACCGCTGGCCGTGGCTAGCTCTGTAGGATCTCTGGATAGAACTGCTACCATACTACACTTGATGACAAGGATGTATCACCAAAATAAAATCTCCTGGCAGTAAAAGCTCACTGTAACAATAAAAATCTCAACAAGCGATATCCTTATTAAAAAAAAAGATAAATAAGTACACAGATAACTTTGAGGATAGTTTGGAAGATACTATAAAATCAATGTACTGGCACATCCAAGTGATTATATAACTGGTCCACATATTTTTGTTGTATACTCCTTGCTATGTTACGAGAATACTGGTTGACTAAATTTTCTAGCAGAGAGACCAAGCACTAATAGCATCCACAGAGACAGTGGACATCTTCCTCTGTTTGGGGTCTATGCCCTTAGCCTGTTGCTTGGTCTGGATCCTGCTGAAAGCCACAGCAAAAGTATCATGCATTGTAGTGCAGCATTGCAATTGTATTTCCACTCTTACATTCAGAGACATCAAAGACATAGCCATAAACCACAGCTTCATGCTGCATGTGACAAGTATGAAAGAACAGAATTTGGCTGCAAAAGCGTGAAACCTACAGGGACTTATACTATATTATACAAAAAAAAGCAGGCTGTACAAACAATTTCAGAATTTCATATTTGAAATAAAAGATTCACAATCCTGGGCAAACTGAAGTAACATGAAAAGCAGCTGTTCAGGATCATAAGCTCTCTCTCAGTCAAAGACTGCCTGGCTCTTCTGACATGCAGAATTGTAGGCTCACAAATCCTTCCACATCCTCATCTCCTGCCTCTCAATGTGATAATGGCAGAAGTCCCTTGTGAACAGAAATTCTGCTGTGACAAGGTCATTTGTGACATGATGTACAGTCCCCCAACATCTTTTTAATAAACTTTGTCACTGTGCCTTGATGGTCCAACACAGACCACATTCTGGTGGAGAAAGACTGACTCTTTCTCTAAACCCTGTGGCAGTTTTTGTCATGAACAATATTGAGCTAGACTGAAAGCCTAAACCAAAATGTGTCCCCCCTAGAGGATTCAGGTTAGACATTAAATCAGATCTTCAGATCAACTAGTGCAAGCTGATTATGCCATCTTCTTTCTCCTCTTTCTTATTTAATTTTTTGGTTTGGTGGAGTTGGTTCTTTTGAAATACCAACTGGTATTTTTCAGGATTTATTTAAAGATATTATTCTCTCTGGATAAATCCTCTATTGTTGCCACCAAGAACTGAGCCAATCACTGTTCTCAAATTCAGCGTTGGCGTCCATTTACAGAGCTAGGTATGAGATGAGGAAGCAGGGAGATAAGTGAGAATTTTTCCTAGCTTATGTTATGAAGTAGATTCCATTAGGCCTTGCATCTTTGCCTTCAGGGACTCTGATTAAATTCTTCTTAAATATAAAGAATCATACTTCAAGTCAGGAGCCATTTAAATGTGAAAAATGTTTGCTGCCAAGAGAAACCAGAGGCAATGAAGAATACAAATTGTCACAGGACAAGACATGAATAAATCCTTCAGAAAATTCCTCTGTGTTGTCTTCACCTGGATCAAGATCACATACTAGGCATGCAAGTTATTGAGGAATTTTTTTCTTTTTAATAAAAGCCTACAGCATTTGGTAAAAACCAGATACACCTATCAGACTTCTGATAATGTGAAGGCAGTTGAAATGCACAGGTAAATGCAAGCTGGCAAAAGTGAGCAAAACCAGCAATACATATTCAGGTGTTGAGGAGGTAACTGTGAAAGAGGACACAATGGGGAATTATGGCCTTTAATATAAAGAACAATCCAGTTTTGCCCTTTGGGGAAATAAATCAGCATCTGGTCTAGACTTGTTAGATCAGCTGTCTGGGCTCATTCTGCTTCCCAGTTCTGGTCAGGAATTGCTGAGACAAGCTGTGCAACAACAGTATCAGTGCAACCAGAGCAGACTAGGAGTGGCAGCTGAATGGAGGCTGGAGGGAACAGCCAGACTGGCCAGCTCACATCTGGCAGTTGGATTAATTTAATCTAGTCCTTACCCTGCTAGAGTGCATTTACATTGATAAAATGGGATTTTTTTTAAAATCGAGGGCTAGAATTTTTACATTTTCTGCACTTTTTTTTCTATGATATTGTATTTTACAGTAGTATCTGTGGTTTACAATTTAGTCAGAGTATGCTTACTGTCTTCAAATTGAAGCAGCCTTTTTCATTACTAAGCAGCATTGCTAATGAGATCAGCTTCTTTCTCAAGTCTTAAAATTGTTCCATTGTAAACCCCAAATTTTAATTTCTAGAGACAAAAATAATCAATTTGTACATAACAATGTTATATTTTTCTTAATAAATTTACTGAATGCTTTGTCCCATGGATTGTATTGGGTATTTCCTTTTTCACTGGGGACTAATGATGCCAAATGAACTGCAGAATGTCCAATAGGTCCCATGGTTTCAGTGTATTTTGTTCTTGCATAGTTGAGAACTCCAAAAAGTTTCGATGATGGAAGAAAAGAACAAAAAATTTTTCTAGGTATCAGGTTAAGCTGAATATCCTTTGAAAGTAACTATTTTCTAAAATTGCTACCTTTATGAATTTATTTGGAAAACTGGCATATCTGAGTAATGGCTGGGTACGGGACCTTATACCTAAGCTTGGGAGGAAATCAGGGCACACGAGTTGCGTGCTTAACCACACCTTCTTCTCTGGGAAGAAAACCAGGGAGGACTTTTAGGAAGCTACCTGGTTATCATTTATGTTCTACATCAGAAAGTTCAGTGTTCTGACCCATGTGGGTAATTCCCACACCTGAACAGTCCATCAGCTCCCAAAAGGCCTCAGAATAATCACACTGAGGCACATAATAAGCTGCAGTACCTTTGATGTGGGCACATGCTGTTGTTGCAGCAACCATGGATCAGGCCAGTCATGACCCAGCACCCCTCCCAGAGTGCTCACAATAAGGCTGTGCTGCTCCATAGCGAATAGCAGCAAACCAGCATTCAGCACAGGTTTCTTTGTGCCTGCCATTTTCCAGGCTGAACTTTGTTACAGGCTTTTAAATGTTGCCACTGAACTGCAAAAATGAGATTTCACTGTGCTGTGAAACTCCCACAAAACCCGGGTAATTGAAATTGCAGGTTTCTATGAAGGACTCTTTGTTGAGATTCTTGGTTCCATTTAGAGAATCCATCTCATGGAAGTTGACCACCTTTGATGACCATGATGACCCCTTTTCTCTGAGGACATGAGAATCATTTGTTAGAGCAGCAGGTAAAACCCTGACTGTCTGTAGCTGTCTTTAAACCTATAAATCAGAGTCTCCACAATTGGTATCCCTCCAGGGAGAGGTTGGGCCACCCTGACTGAAGACTGAAAGAAGTATGTCATGGCCAAAATCCAGTATCCTTTCTCTGGGCCCCACTTTCGCAGCCACAGGAGATGAGTACAGAAACCAAAATCACTTCAAGGCTCCCTCTGCACTTGTTTCCCTAGGCTGGGATTTTTACACCTCCTGCTACGGCACGCTTCCATGGAGATACTGTATCCTGGTGACCAAAGTTTGCACTGAAGTAACAATTCTGGTCAGAAAATGAGGGGGCAGAAATAAATTATCTGAATGTTTCTGTTTTTATTTCTTAAAAAAGGAAGCATTCTACCACAATAAAAACATTCCTTCCAAAATCCTTGTGCAACTGCATTATACGGGGAAACCCAAACCTGCCCTGTAGCTCAGTGGGTTGTTCCCACTAGACAAGCCTCAAACAATTCCATAAATCCATATTACAGTAACTTCAGTAATTTCAAGCCACAAGCAATGGCAGAAAAGCCATGAGTATCTCTACTGCCATCAGCAACGTTACTGTTTTCTGCAGCTTCACTTCCCTTGGAGCTTCATTAACAGGGGAATTACCACCTTTGAAGGCATTTTGTGGAAGTTTAGTTAGCTTCATGTTTTTTTTGTGAAAGAGAAACCCAGAACTTTGGCAATAAACATCAGGTGCTTCAGCAGAATGCTTATAAACTCTTCTGTAGCAGAACAGAAAACATTTAAAGTGAAAAATTCAGGAACAAATTAAAAGAGATGGGGAAAACTGAGCTAAACACTGGTTCCACCATAGCCCAAAGCAGACCTGACTGGTTCACTTCAGCCCAGTCATGCTCATCAGAGCACCACATCAGAAATGTCAAACCTGACTATGTAATGAACACCTTAAACAGTTTTGCGTTACCTTTTAAAACAGTATGTGAATCTGTTAATGACTCCTTTAGCTCTTTTTCCTTTCTTTTCTTCCTCATTTAAACCCTACATAATAGTCTTTGATGCCGGGAAAGTACGAAGTTATTCCCATAAGGCCATGAGCACCCCCAGTTCATAACCTGCACGATTCTCCTCTGCAAACCAGCAGCCTTTAGCCTGTGTTCTGCTTCGGCACTTGTACTTTCCACATACCTGCCTCTCTCCCCGGCTCTTGTGAGACCCCACCTGGAGTACCGTGTCCAGATATGGGGCTGCCCAAACGAGAAAGACATGGACCTGTTGGAATGAGTCCAGAGGAGGCCACTATGTTGATCACAGGACTGGAGCACCTCTCCTGTGAAGGAGACAGAGAGCTGGAGCTATTCAGCTTGGAGAAGAGAAGGCTTTGTGGAGCCTTCCAGTACTTAAAGAGGTCTTATAAGAAAGCTGGAGAGGGATGTTTTACAAGGGCATGTAGTGATAGGACAAGAGGGAATGGCTTCAAACTGAGAGATGGTTTACATCAGATATTAGGAAGAAAATTCCTTACTGTGAGGGTGGTGAGGCACTGGAACAGGTTGCCCAGAGAGGATGTGAACTCCCCATCCCTAGAGGTGTTTAAGACCAGGCTGGATGGGAATCTGAGTAACCTGGTTTAGTGGAAGATGTCCCTACCTCTATCAGGGGGGTTGGAACTAGGTGATTTTAAGGTCCCTTCCAACCCAAACCATTCTATGACTCCATGAATATGCTTCAGTAGCAGTTTAAAGGTAATCAAACTACATTAATTGGGAGTTTACTTGCTAGGTGGTATCTTTATTATTTTAGTGTACACCCATAGGAAAACAAATCAGTTTATGCACACGATACAAGAATGATTATTAGGTGTAACCATAGCTACCTGTGAATACAAACTATAGCACATCAATGAATACTAAGTGGAAATACCAAAGCCAAGCAATTTGCAATTATGGAAACATCTTATTTTACATTTAGGCTGTAACAATTCATACACCACTTTTCCATGCTGCATGGTAGAAGGCAGCAGTGTTGTTCAATTGACATGCAATCACAAATCAACAGTATGGGGTTTCTGCCTGTTTATGTTTGGTCCCTTCCTGCTGTGTACTCCCAGAGTACCAGTTTATCTCCCAACATTTTGTGAGTCCATCTCCCAGAGAATACTGATTTCTAGAGAGACTTACAGTCACAGATCTCAGCCTCTCATCTTTGGAGAGGGGCCATCAGATGGTGCCTGTCTCATGTCAAAGACCATGCTCAGAGCAGAGATAAATGATTTATACTAGATGCCCTACTTGGATGACAGTCAGGCAACCAGAATCCCACTCTGACATTTCCTCGACCACCTTGTACCATCTTCCCTTCTTCACTGTCTAGATAATCATAATGCAGAATGTTGTGTATGAGGTACAATTGTTTAACTTAGAAATGATGTTGTATTACTTCCTGGAAAAAAACTTTTTTCCCAATTCCTTTGAATTGTAATCAAAAGGTAAGGAAAAAAATCCTTTCTTCCTCTAGGAATGAAAATAACAACCCATTGAAAAGTCTCACAAAAGCTCTTCTTAAACAATTTTCTTTACACTTCACACTCTGAGGATCCCTCACTGTGTCTGTTTATATATGGGGAAAGCTACATGCCTGAAAAAAAAAAAAAAAAAATTCTGGAATTGACGTTGTAATTTGTGATGAATACTGTGGTCACACTGGGCATTCTATTGGACCTTCTTTTCTGTCTCTATTTTCTCACTCTTCGTTGTCTGCACTTACTTTTATATCAACTCCTCCAAATAAGTATTTAGTGTCACTTTGTTGGGGCTGTTATCTGAAAATAGAAAAATGGCCATGAATTTTGCTGAAAGCTGATCTACTTAAGCAAAGAATTTACCCCACGCCATTTTCTTAAGCTTTTGTGAATAAAAAGATATGAATGAATTGCAAATCTATGCACTCTGAAGGTTTCCTAGAACTAGTTTATAGAGAGCACAGAACAGGAGCATAACAAATTCTTCTCCCCACTCTTGAAGTTTTGGTTGTCACCAAACATTTTATTAAAGGTCAAGCCCATGAACAGTTTCAGCTCTGCATTTTGTTATCTGAGCCATGTTCCTAATGTGCTGAAGATGCAGATTTTTGCATTCGGCAGAGTATTCCTGTTCAGTCCCTTCCTCTGCCTGCAGAGATGTAGATGTGCATCTTCCCTCAAGGTGCTCCTGTGTGGCTGCAGGAGAAATGAAGAGCTCTCAGATCCTCCTCTTGGTGTTTGCCTTTGTATAAATATCTCAGTGATGAATAAAGCAATACATGGAATCAAATTCCACACACGATGCCCATGCTGGAGGACCTTCCCCCTGTCCTGACTCAGAATGACGCTGTCTCAGGGCATCCTTTGGCCTCTCAGTGAGGGCACTCACTGCAGCGCTGGGTGATCAGGTGTCCTTTGCTTAACCCAGGCAAGGATCTTAACCAGGAGTCACTGCTTTTCAGCCACTGTCTTATGTGGGGAAAGGCTTTCCCAACCTTTCTCCTGACTTTGGTCTACATAATGAAGTATAACTTACTTTATCGTGTACCACTGGGATGCCAGTTCTATCAGTGCTATATGTTTCACTCTGAACTTCTAGATTGTTGCTCTCACTGAACTCATTCATATAAAGGTTGAACTCATTACCTGCTGTCATGCCATTAGTGTTACTGTTTTTCTCCCTGCTGCTCTACTACTTTGCAAGGTAATAATTACAGAAACTTCTCCTTCTGTAAGTCTCAGCCTAGAAGGGCTTTCTTAATGAAGACAGTCCTGTTTTCATGGCGTTTCTTGTGCCTCACCAGAATAAAAGTTTCACTATCCCAGACTGAGGGGGAAATGAAGTACATGAAGATCTGCTTCAGAATTTGTTCAAACCTCTAAGTTTGCAATGCAAGTCCCAGAGATAGTAAATCAGGCCTTTCAATGTAAGGGTTTCTTTTATTTATTTTAAATGCAGCTGAGTTTGCTGCTTTGAAAAATCTTTTAAAATAAATCTTCTGAACAACTCAAGCTGGTGCTTGGTCAGTGTCTAATGATCTGGTTCTGCTGGTTCAGAACCATTGCTCTGTGCACACTGGTGAAGCAGATGCTTGGCAAGGCTGCTGAAAGAGAGGCAAGATGCCAGTGTATAGCAGAGAGAAAGGCTCTCCAAGTGCATCTTTGACTTCTTTGGAGTGAAATATACTTTATTGTCACACTTCCCAAGACACGTACAAATGGGCTCACAGACCTCCCAGGTTACTCCATTATGCTGATATTCACACTGGATTGAAGGGATTGCTTTTAATTTCTGATTCTTAAAAATTGTACAAAGATGCCTTTTTTCACTCGCTTAAGTGGTTTTGTCTAATTTTACTTTCACTGAATTTGCTCACACAGACCTGACATCTCAGGAAAGAGTGTGTGGGGAAAGATCCAATTTTTGGCACTGATACTAGAGAAATCTGAACGTGATTTGAAGTAAGCATGGGGGAGAGGAAGGAGCTGAAAGCAGGTTCATACAGATGACTGAGATTCAGGATATGATGGTTTTGCTCTATTTAACCACCATTTATGCATGGTATTATTTCTAATAATCATTCCATATAAGAAGAAGCAACAAAAGATTGTTTCAGAAACTGGAGCAATGAATACCAAGGAATCACCTGCTATTAGAATAAATGTGAGTTAGGGTATCAGAGTTGGGACAACTGCTTCCAGCAAGAACCAAAACTACACATTAGTACCACAGTCACACTCAAGGTATGTAGCTAAGGATGGCTTGTAAACCATCCCTACTCAGATGTAAATGCATGTTTTACATGAAGCAGGTATTTTAATCACACTTAATTAGGTGAGCTTTTATCAGAATGAGATCTTGCAGTTAGAAAATGGCATTTGCAAGTGATTAATATCCATTATTGATGGATATCTTATTGGATGGAAGCTTATAATACCAGCTTATGTATATGCAATTAAAGATCCTAATATATAGCTGTGCCCTGTCCATGTCAGCAAATCTTGGCTGGAGTCACTTAAAAGTTAGCTCTCTATTTAAGACTAAGTTAAAGCTGTTTCTCATGATGGCATGAGAAACCCACCATTTCCCATGGAAAACTTGAGTGGAAGAGGCTGAGTGCAAAAACACCAACAAAAAATTTTGTAACTAATACCACAATATTTCAAAGATTTATTTATTAAAGTCTTTTTTCATGTTGTCTTTAAGTTGTTTCTACTGTCTGACAGTAGAAAACAAAACACTCTTGAAAAGTTTCAAAATGCCTTAGATTAAAAGGATGTGTTCCATTTTTGGGAGCTACATTTGTTTAGAAAATGGATAAGGAAATCCTTCTAATATGTCTTCTTTACTCAAGAGTAACCTCTCATAAAATGTTTATTATTTATTCCTTCAGACTTTGTTAAATATAGAGCATGGCTTGCATCTTGCAGGTTACTTACTACATCTCATGATTAGCGAGTAATGCAATTATCATTAAAAAAAAATTGATAGATACATACCATTTTTGAAGGATATAGCCATTGCCATTGTGCTGGAAAACAGAATTAATCTCCGATTCCTCAAAACACAACTGCCCTGAGACAATCACCTTATAAACTGACTTGACTTTGATTACTGACTTTAAGCAAGTGGACAAATGTAGCTAGAACTGTCTAAGTGCACCTTTGGGAGGTGGGCAGGAATGGCCACATTGCAAGGGCTTTGGTATTTTTGCACTCTTATGTTACTAAAATTGAAAAAAAGAAAAAAAAACCCTACCACAAACCAAAATGGAATGAAAATTATTAGCAAAAATTGAGTAAGGTTGCCTGGATATTGCTAAGGTGGTTGATATTTAAGACTGTAGGTAAGTGACACATCTCTCTAGATCACAGCAAGGCAGCTCTCAAGCCTCTGTGTTCTGGTGTGGAACTCCTGGCTTTGCACACTAATTTCCCCTGGGATCATTACATGCCTGCAACTGCTACAAGTAATTTTCTAACTGGGATAAGTTTTTCATTCTTACACCAGTTACAAATTTCCTGGAATACCCGTTCTGTAAAACTCTTCAGTGAAGTCATTTATCAATGGCAGATGAGGTCCCTCAATATCAGACTTTGCTACGAGCAGGTTCCACTGTGTACATTTATCTTTCAGCTTTACTTCATGCTATTGATTTTAGAGAAACCGTACCCCTTTTCTCCAGACCCAGGTACACCACAGTATCTCTCACCTCGCTGTCTCTTCATCAGCCTGAATGCTCAGTAGACTTCCCCCTTTAACTCACTTTTATCCACAGCTATGAAATCCAGTGTAGCAAGCCTGCAGCCTTGGTGTGCCAGGTCAAGGAGAAGAGAAGAACACCAGCAGTGTCACAAGGACTCTGACAACATCATGGGTGAGTCACTTTGATCCTGCTTTCCGTCAGACTACCAGGGGAGAGACCTGTACCTGGAACCTCAGTTGCACACCCCTCTCAGGACCTCTGTGGTCACCAGTTATGACAATAAAGACAGTGTAAAATTCTCCCCTCGCAGGGGAAGTGCTTGGGCATTCCTACATATACCCAAGCTATATTAATTCATGGAACTCTGTGTTTCGTGGGACCCCCACCATGAGCCGGATGAGCCACAGAAGCAGTGATGTGGTGAGCTTGGAGATGGGGCTTCTCCTGTCCATCCAAGGCTCCCTCCAAGCTCTGGGTGCCCATGCTGCCCCTCCCGGCAGCTTCTCCAGCATACCTTTGGTCCCAGGACATGGCTGTCCCTCAGCACTTCTCTGTGCAAGCTAAACTTCAAGGCTGAGTTTACACAGGGTAATTTAATGATGAAAGAATAGAGGAGGGGATGACAGGACAGGTATTTTGGCATTTTTTTCCAAATTCTTTGTGGGATTTACAACTGGTTTAGAGAGGACGTATGCTGATGGATATTGAAGAGCTATAGTAACCACAAATATGACACTTACTTAATTAACAGATTTCCAGAATTTCTAAGGCATAGGCTGAAATTCATAGTATTATGACAGCCAGCATCCTTCAGAGCTGCTCTTGAACCAAGCATGAGTCAACACAGTGGTTTCAGCCATGAAAAACTGGAATATTTATAAGAAACTGATTAACAAAACATCCATCTGTCTGAGCAATTCATGTGAAATCTGGGGAGGAAAGTAATCAATAATTCCACATTTTTATACATCTCAGTATCCCACCGCCACCAGGTTCCCCATGGAGCAAGTCAGTCCACCCAAGCTGACAGATACTGGTACACTGTGGCCTAGAGCAGCAGTGAGAGCACTTCCCAAAAGAAATGAAATTGCAATGAATCACTGTGATGAATAGCCTGGGGCAACAGCTCATCCTGTGAAGGACCGTTTTAAAAATGTTTTTCTTTTCTGTCAATGAAATATTGTCCCATCAGAAAGCACTGATGAATGAGTTACGCAGGACCCATCTCTGTAGCAAGACAAATCTTCCTATTCCCAGGGAAGGCAATGTGAGGCTTAGCGAGCCCATCCATGAACAAGGACACTTCTGCAGCACTTTGGTGCAGACAAGGATGTGAAACAGTAGCCTCTGGCTGGCATGGCTTTAGAAGAGCTGAGCCAGCAGCTCCCTGTGCAGTATGCTCCAAGAGCCATCAGAATCATCAGGTGCAACAAAAACTTGCTCATATGTGAAAAAACAAGGGGAGCTTGGGGCTGTAAAACAAAGCAAAGGGCTGTAAACCTGTTTCTAAGTAAGCCAATCATTACAAAATCAGGATTGTATTTTTCAAGAGCATAACAAGGTTTCACAATGGAAATTAGGTCAGATCTGTGTTCCTCATCTTAAACAGAGATTACCAGTGACCTATTCAGAACATATGTGCCATTGTCATACTTTTAACGAGTAAAGCAGATTGGAAAAATGAGATAGAAGCAGGGAAAACACCGTGCTGTTAAAGACTGGGGAATGTTTCATAAAGATCATGTACCAGTAAACTCATAGCAAGAAAAACAGGATGCACTCATGCCTGTACCTATGGAGAACCTTCTGTAGCTGACTTGAGACAGACTGGATCCTGTAAATCTATGGTAGTTTGGGGCAATCATTCTCATCTCTCTGAGAAACTCAGGTTTCAAAAGAAATCAGAGGAAATTGCTAAGAAATGGGAAAGGATGGGGCCTGCGTCTGTCTCAAGACAACAATATTGGACAAGTCCTTGCCTCCAACACCTGCACCCCATCTAACTCTGTGATTAACAGTCAGTCACCACTGACTTTAGGTACAATTTCACAGCATGAGGTCCTCTTCTGTTTCTTCTGTAACTTAACAAAATGTTAGCACTTCATTAATGCTAACTGCATTTCCCAGCCAACTTGTAATATTCATTCACTTCTCATGACAGCCCATAGTTGGGTGTTTCTGGGTGTCTTGGCCAGCATTCCTGAGCTAAGAAGTAATTAGTGTTTTCCATGTCTGGAAAGACTGATGTTTGGAGATCTCAGCACCCTTTGCACCAGAGCTTTGGCAGAGGAGAAGGAGGTAAGACAACTGCCCCCCCTTCAAGCACCTTCAAGCACCTTCCGCACAGCTTCTGTCTTACACATCCTAACAGCACAGTAGCACTCACAGTGGCATCTCTAAAATTCACTGGATCGGGCAGGAAATATCCAGCCTGTCTTTTCTAGTGATGCCGCAGAATTTTTAGATCCATTTGAAAATTACTATTTTCTTTCTCTTCAGAGACCAGACAGACTCAGGTTAGACATTAGTAGTTAATTGCACTTTCATAATAACTTCATAAAAAATTCATTTTTTAGTTCAGTTGCTAGCAAAGATTTGGATGTAAATTTGAACTCTGAAAGGACTAGGATTACTAGTGATATATAAAATGTATATGTGGGTGAGCTGCTTTTGCAGCAGTACCTACAAGAAGCTAGTATCAAACATTACAAATATTTTCAAATTTTGCTGCCTCATATGTTTTACCAAGAAGCGACAACAAATTATCTTCGCTAACAAGGCAGGCTTGGGACCCCAAGCATCCTGCACCAAAGGAGTTCACCTGGAGAGGTGAGCAAGGCTCAGTGTTCCAGCTCAGCTGCTGAGGAAGTGATGCCAACAACAAGGAGTTGTGAAAATGAGTGTTGGCAAGGGCAGAGGCACTTGCAACATCCATGTGATTAATGCAAGCCATGCTTGCAAAAACACATAGCAAACCTTGACCTGCAACCAATCACTGTGATTAGGGTGTGTCAGAAGGAAACTTCTTCCATATTGGCAATTATTAATATTTACTGAAATGTTTTAAAGCATTATTTAACTAAACTTCATTTCACTGTGACTAAGGCCTTGTCTCTTACTTTTTTCACCCAACTGCCTTCATCAAGCTGATAAGGGGGCTTTTGTCCCCATTTGTTGCAGGGCTTGGGGATTTTTTTTACTAGTTATGGAATTTTTAGTGACTTTTTGATTAAACTGAATACTGAGCCTTTCTAGTTTCTGAATTGTTTTGCTTCTACTTCCTGTAGAAGCAGGAAGTAACAGTAGTATGCAAGGAATTTTTCACAGTGTCTTATGTTTCTCCTGCCTACACGGGAGAACCACAAAGCTCTCCAGAATGTAAGAACTCTATTTCACTCAGACAAAAAAAAAATCACATAAGATCTGGTTCCATGCAGAAATGACAGAGATTTTTCTGGAAAGAGAAAAGTTAAAAAAAAACAGAAAAGAAGAAAAGACACATTAGAGAGTGTTTAGACAAGCCAGTGAAGATTAACATTTGCAGCATCAGCAGGAGTTTGAATGTGGGTCTGCTGCATTTCCATGTTCAGCCCACTCCCTCCCTCTCTCTGACTCACCACAATTAAAGCAAAAGATTCTATCTCAAGGGATGTCCTTCTGTAGGGATCTTCATCTTCAGCCAATCTACATTTTGTGATGGAAAAATGTTTCTTACATCATATCTTCAGTTAATTGTAGTATTTCCAGGAAACAAAGGTTTTCTAAATCCAAAACTACTCTGAGTAGTGGAGACTTTGCATCCAAAGATTTTCTTTCATTTCTTTTTTTAAATTTCAGCACTGATCCATTAACTTCTCAGGGATAATGGAGAGCATGTTGCTTCTTGTGTTACAGTGCTAATGTATTGCATTTATCAGGTTTGGTAATTTTCTGTTTACAGGAAGCCAACATTTACCAGTCATTAGTGTTTATCCTTTTCATCCTTTGCAGCAAGGAGTGATCTGTATTTTCTCCAGTGGAGCCACTGAGATTCGTAAGCCATATAGCCTTGAATCTGATATTATTCACAATGGGAGCACTCTCTCAAATTAACTTATTGCAGAGAAATGTAAATCAATTATATTTACAGCTCTCAACAAACAGAATTAAAATGTTCCACCAGTCTGCTTCAAATTCTTAATCATTTTTGTGATTAACCCAGTGTCTGGGATTTGCAAGAGAGTATAAGATGAATTGGTTTCTCTTCATTATCTGACACAGTTCAGTTATTCCTGCAGTGTCCTAAAAAAACAAGCAGCCAAGCAAATTCCACCTTAAATAGTTATCCATCAAGAAATGGATGACACCCCCCGCCATTCCTCAGGAACACTGTGCAGCATATGTGCAACTCATGCACTTGAGATGGCAAATGAAGCAAATTCAATCCCGGGCAGATTCAAGAATAAGCACACAACCAGCCCGGCAAGGCCAGCCTGCTCGTGAGGGACTGTGAGTGAAGGCAAGAGAATTGGGTGCATGATATACAGAAATGCAATTTTTGAAAATAATGAGCAACATCCAAAAATGTGAAGCTCAAAGTGCCACTCATCTCCCCACCACAACATTTTAATACTGTTCTCTGCAGTAGCCATCTCCCATTGATTCAATTTCATTTAGACCAGTACAGTAAAAAGGTTTTGATGATCCCTTGGATCACTTTTGAGATCACATTAAAAGCTAATCCCTAAGTGTATGTTTGATTGTCTCCTGGCTCTGAAGAGCCTTTTGGGGCAGGAGGGGTCTGCCTTACACCACCCTAGAGAACCCGCTCCCTGCTGACAGCTATCAGGGATTGCATCCGGGCTCCCCACCCCTCTCCTGTGGAGAGCAGGGATGTCCTTGGGGACACCTTGTCCCTCTCTACGTCTACTTGAAAAGTAGCAAGGTAGAGGTCAATCTGTTCTCTCAAGTAACAAGCAACAGGATGAGAGGAAATGGCCTCAGGTTCCACCAAGGGAGGTTTAGGTTGGATATTATGGGAAATTTCTTCATGGAAAGTGTTAAGCACTGTAACAGCCTGACCAGGGAATTAGTGGAGTCACCATCCCTATGGGTATTTAAAGGATGTACAAATGTGGTACGTACGGACATGATCTTAAAGGTCTTTTCCAACTTAAACTATTCTATGAGTCTAGCATTCCATTTCTGAAGGACATGTGTCTTTCAGATATGCCAAAAAAAATACCAGGGCTGGAGCATTTTACCTTTTTGTACAGTAAGACATCATCATTTTAAACACTATTATCACTTTTGTCTTCCCAGCACTCACGTGAAGCAGACAGATGCCCCATCAGACAGATGGGAGACTCTGGCAGTCTGAGCACATGACAGCTCCCTAGGCAACCTTCCATAGAAGCGCATTTTTTCAGGAGGATCCAGTGTGCTCATACTGCCCAAGAGCCCACACAACTTTTCAGAGATGCAATAGCTGGGTCAGCTCTGTACAAGACATCAGCCTGAGCTGCCAGGCAGACTGTGCTCACTCTACGACATGAGGAATTTGGCCAGCTGGGAGGGAAAGGAGCAGCCTTCACCCAGAGAAGAGACGAGCCTCCCCAGCTGCAGAAGCCCAGCTCCTCCTTCTCTCCAGATGTGCAGGCTCCCATTGGACAGGCACTGCAAGCCCCTGCACCAAAGCACAGCTACACGCAGCAGGAGTAGTGCTCTTACAAGGAGCTTGCTGTGCTCAGCAGCTTCATCCATCTCTGAATTTCAATAGCCCAGATCCTTCACATCCTTATGTAAATCTCTGCTCAGTCTAGACTTACAAAATACCTTATGCAAAGCCTGCACTGATTTCTACAAATCTAGCATTTAGTGGCTTGACACACTGATGAAATATCACAATTTTCACTCCAACCTTATAATCAGAAAGTCAGAATTACAGTAAATGGAATCTTTTCTATCCTCTGTTTTAAAAGGTCCAATTATTTTATTATTCAGTGTATATACATGCAGATAAGTAATAATTATTCTGAGTATTATCCTGAATAATAGAGCCAGTTAATGCTCAGAGATAATAGCACAGAGACAGCTCATTATACCAGTTTGTACAAAAATAACAGAATTATTTTTTTTCTTCTGAACAAACTTGTTCTGGTGTGATAAGAGCAAGCTTCAATCACTTCTTTATTTGCTGAAAGAATAAACTCTATGCAGCCAGTAAGGTGATTATTATTTTAATGATGAATCATCATGTGCAATGAGGAATTAGCTATCCAAAGGATTTGAAGACAAATTGCTATAAGGCTACATTAAAATAAGGATGATCCTGAAATTATTGCACATCTGTTTCTAAATAGCCTTCTTACCGGAAATATCACTTACGAGTTTGTCCTGCAACAGCTGAGAAAACTCAGATGAACACGGAGAGGAGGAAATGGTGACGTTTCCCAGTCTGCAAGTTTGAGGTGCAGAAAACCAGTTCAGCCACTGAGTGTTTGGTTTCACCAAGGCTGAACTTACACAACGAAGCAGGACAACGGCAACACGGGAGGTGGCTTTCCTGCAAAAAGACAGCTTTGCTCTCTGATAACCCGGTGGACTGGAGTATCGTGGTCTCTGCTGAATCTAGCACCCTGCTGCCCTCAAAGTGAGTATGGAAGTCCTGTGACAAAGTATGTGTTTTATTTTTCCCTTTTTTCCTTCATCGCCACTGATCCAAACTTCATGCAGTTCTTCTTTATCTAATCCCTTAGTCCACTTTTACCCTGAAATAAAGAACTCTGGGAAAAAAGCAGAAAATATAAAGCAAATGAAACCAATGCCTGCCACTCTTGGCTCCTGTCTCTCTTAATCCAAAGTCAGCTCTGTCCCAGAGCTGTGTCCTTGGAGCAGGGCATGGCAGGGATGAGCAGCAAGAAAGAGACTGACCTGCCACCACCTCCTTTTCTTGTGGGATGGGGCTGCCAGGGCCAGAGACTCTGGTGAGACAACTCACTTTCAAGAAGGAAAATAAGGGAGGACAAAGGAAGAACTAAAATAAAATCTCCATGGAAAAGGAAGACTAATTTCAAGCTTTTCTGTCTTGCATCCTTTGGAGTCTGTCCTGCAGTGAAAAGAGAAAATCACCACGATATTGAACACAATTTCATAACTCTTTTCTGCTTTTGATGAAAACTCATTCATGGTGGGTTTTATTCTACACCAGTATTTATGCATGTGCTCAGGGAATGGGAAGGCTCCCCTTAACCAAATGAAATACCGTTCTTGCCTCTAGACAGACATTGCAATTTCTATCTTCCAGCAGGCGACCTGAGACTGTGAATTTGGCTGCAGCTTTGGGTTTTTTCTATGCCAGCTGCGTGAAGGTGAGGAACAAGCAATGCTGCTCCTCAGCCACAACCTGTGCTGCTCTGACTGGAAACTCAAGCTGGTTCTCAGGCCCAGATGCTGACAAATCTTCTCTAACATAAGCAGCAGGAGCCCGGCTCCACGGACACAGGTGAACCTTGTCACCTTCTCCCCTGTATCTGGGGCTTACTGGAGGAATGGTGCTTGCCCTTGTTCTGGATTCCAGTTCGTCGATGATGCTGCCAGTTGCAAATCTTATTTCTACAGTGCTGATAGATTTATTTTCTGTGGATTAGAAAGGGCATTTTCATCATCTGAATTGCATGAGCCAGCAACAAAATTCACTGGAATATAGTACCTCTATAAATACCACTTCATACCCTGCTCCCAAGCACCATGGAAGCACGGTGCACACCAAAGGCCTAGGAAGGCCTGTGGTCCAAAGTCTAGGAGGAGCTGCCTGTCCCATCTGTTAGGAAGAAAATACACTAAAAATCTTGCTCAGACAAGGTGTTCACCGGCATGTCAAGGCTCCATGACAGCTCTGAATTTTCACAGCATGCAATCTGGGCAGAACGTCAGAAAGAGTAGAAAAAACCCTTCATTTTTATGACAGAGACTGAGTCTAGCAACAAGCCACATTCCTGGGACTTGGGAAGCCTTCTCCTCCAGGCTGAATGAGGCTGACCAGGGATGGTACAGGGCAGGGCAGTGGTATGTGCAGCACAAGGCTCAGAGAGCAGCTGTACCAAGTGCTTCTTCATACCCTCCACAGCCGCTTACATCTGTTTATCCCCACCCCTCACCATGCCCTCCAAAGGTGACCTCTGTGCCTGCCCCCTCTCCCCCTGCTGAGCAGATGTGCTTTTTATGCAGCAGATGTTGCTGCATACTTGGTACTTGGCACAGGAAGTGAGAATAATTTCTAAAAAAAAATAAAACAAGGGGCCTATTTTGGGGCTTATTGCCAATGTTTATCAAAAAGTTCATTTTTTATTTAAAGACGTGGCATTTTAAGGCTGTGCTCTTTAAAATGTTGGTATTCCAGGCTCTATGCAGTACCCTGAGGCTGAAAAACACATCTAAGCAGCCTATCCACACCAAAGCATCTGAGTAATTTCTAGAAAGGCTCACTTGCAGTCCAGGACAGATGGCACAAAGGTTCCCTCTGTGGTATGTTAAAATTAATTCAGAAAATCCACACAGATCCCTTGGAGTGACGACAGAAACCTCTCCTCATTTGCACAGAGGAGACCTCTATTGCAGAGGCCAGTGCAGTGGGTCCTGAGCTTCCTGAAGTGTCAGATGTTTCAGTAAAATAGCATCAATTGCAGTAATCTTAGCCAGGTTTGCAAACCTCAAGCAGATTTTCTTACCTGCAAAGGGGAAGAGCTAAGAAGTCTTTTTTCCAAGCCAGGCTTTCCATTTTCTCAGCTGAAAAGCAAACAGTTCTGGTAAAGAAATGCCACCGTGGGACTGGAAAAACCACAGTAAGAACAAACACAGATGGGACCAGATTTGGTTTGATGCAATTTTCAGTTTCTTCCATTTTGTTTCCCCGCAAGGGGAAGGCAAAGGTTCGCTGTGGGCACACCACCACAGTCCAGAGATGCTTTGCTGGTGTGTTACACAGGGAAGAAGTGAACCCCTTGCAGTTCAAACCTCAGCCTGCTAAGGGCAATGGGCAGCATAAAGTCAGGATTTCCCTCAGAGGTTTGCTGTGCTGTGTCAGAAGTGCCCTTCCTCACTATGCAGAGGATGGCGGTGGTGGCCCTGAAGCTGGTCACACTGCCTGCGGAGGAGGTGGGAGTGGGGACCATGCGATATGGCCTTGAGAACTGGTCCCTCCTTTCCATAGGAGGACATTCCCTGGCTCCACCAGTCCATCCTTTGGACTCCAGAGGATGTGACACCCAGTGTTACCTGATTTAGAGGGTAGCCAAACGAAGGAGCGTGGTTTAACTAAATCATGGCTGTGTATCATGCCTCACATTTCTGAAACATTCAGGCTACAGCAACAGGCTGTTAAGGACTGCAAGTATTGGAAAACAGCAATTTAATCCCACAGGTAGCATTGATATTTCATGTTTATTGCTCTCCCCAGCTACCTTTGTGCAGGGAACAAAATTTTGCTCTTACAAATGACTATACCATCACTAACTACATAGTGATCAGTTAGTTACAACAGAAGGGGTTATGTGGTAATGATGAGACCCAGAAGTGATTATAAATCATACATAAAGTTATGTGATGCAAAGAGCTTCACAGGTATCTCATTACACCTATTATGTTTAGGAGAAATTTATAACATTATTCATTTTCTAAGCCTTTTAGGTTTTCTAAGACTTTTGTGGAGTATAGCCCAGGCATTTTCAAATTTCTCACGTCTTTGTTACTTATGGGAACTTTTTATACTGGTGTTAAGAACCCTTGCCATCAGTTTTTGTATTTATATCTGAACTTGAAAAGAAATAGGTCCAATTTTTAACTCATCAAGTAGTTCTTATGGTAATAAAGAGATGATTTAAACAGAGCAAAATAAAGAACAGTCATAGAATCATTAAGGTTGAAAAGACCTCCAAGATCACAGAGTCCAACTAGGCAAGAACTGACTTCAATCCAGCACCAGTTTCTTAACTTGCACTTAGCATTTGAAGACACTCTTGAGTTTAAACAATCCCTCAGATCCCTTTTCCAGTTCTCTAGATGTTTTCTCAGGAGCTACTTCACTGTTCCTTTGAGGCTGATTTTTACATGAACTTTTAAATTTATCCAGCTTTTGAGATGAGCGGAATAATATTTCAGCCTGTAAACTTGCTGAAAATTGGTTTCAAAATAACTATACACATTGCAGGATGTCAGTAACATTGAAATAGCTTTTACAGGATTGCCTCTAGCTCCAAGTACCCCCCTGGCATTCCAGGTCAATATTCCTTGCTTGTTTTGTCTCACTGTATAGATTTTGGTGAGCTTTTGTTGTGATATCCCGTAAAATTCCTACAACAGTTCAACATTAAGGATCAAACTAGTACATTCCTGCAACATGTCCCCCGTCATCTCATTTCTGGGGCTTTTTTTACACTGAAAGCCATTATCCAGTCTTTCAATAACTGTCAGTCAGCACAGACATCTGCATACCCTCCGCCTGGCTGCTCTTAATTAAAGGCAATACAGATGTTTAGGAATAGCCAGGAAAAACACTTCTTGCGCTGGGAGCCAGCTGCAGCTTTGCAGAGCTGAACAGTGAAAAAGAAGAGAAAATGGAGAAGCTAATTCCATCTGATTTACTTGTCCTGCAGCATTTCCACTTGTTGGGCTGCTGTTTTCAGGACTGACACACGCATCACTGTGGACAAGCACATGGATTCAGTTATGTCCTGAGTCATGACAACCAGAAGAGGCTGCTGATGGATCTGAGTGGTCAGGGATGGGGCCATATGGCCACCTTCTTTGCTCCTTCAGCACAGGATTTCAATGCTCATAAGCCAAAAGGGTTATACTCTGAAATCTGTTTGATCACTGTGTTGGAGATGCCTTTTGTCTCCACTCCAGGGCTTAAATCCTGCAACATCAAAATACCTTTAGTCTGGCAGAGTCTCACTTTTTGGTACAGATGTTTGGGGGTTTTTTAAGGGCAATCTATTATGCATAGGATGTGTCATTTTTTTGAAGCTTCAGAGCTGCTTTCAAATCCTGGAAATAATCTATTTACTGTAGCAATGTGATCAGACATACTTCATGCTTTGATCTACAATAGAGCCTGGTACAGATTTCATGTACTGTCATCATACCCTTACTGATCATGTGCTTACAAGGAACAGGTACATGTTTGTTCCTTACTACACTGCCATACAGTTGCTACAGCAGATTTTCCTTCCGGTAACGGACCAGCAAGGGAAGACCTCATCCACAGCCATTCAGGGGGAGGTAAAGTCCAGATTCCATATCCCTGTTGTTGAAAGACGCATATTACAGATAAAATGTGGGTAGGTCTTATTGTTCTCTGAGCATCTGACCATGATCAGAGTGCATGAACTGAGAGGCTGGAGCAGTGGCTCTGGATAGGGAACACTGGATCCTCCAAAGAATCTGCAACCAGTGGTTGCTCTTACGTTCACTGTGGCCTTAGCTCCTTTTCTAACTTCCTGCTAGTTCCTTCTCTGCCGAAAAGAGACTGTCTTGACACACAAAACCTTTTTTTCCCTATTCCTGTCATCTTTGTTTTTCTTTGTGATACTGCTGAGAGGTCATACAAATTGTAATCTCATGTCCCAGAGGTTTTGTCCGTGATGTTTTCATGTTCCTTTTCTCTTTTTTTTTTTTGGCCTAAGATCAAGGAGATAGAAAACAGAACAAGTCATTGCTGCATAAACTCCAGTCTCCATAGCAACAATGAAAAATATTTCCCTTCCTCAGTTTTACAATTCCAATCCTATAGTCTCACCTGAGGCTTGGGAGAGTGGCCAGAGGTTAAAAAATTTTCTAACTTACTTGTTCATTGCAATTTTGAAAGCAGGCTAATGGGGTGAGTAGCATGGGCCAAATTAGACCCAAAAGCTTTCCTGAGCTCCGGGGTGTGAGGCAGGGGCTTGGGAAGGGCAGGTGGGAAGTACTGGATTTAGCTCTGTAGGACTTGCATGAAGTAAAACACACTGCTGTAACACAAACTGCCTATGGCAAAGAAAGCAATGGAGAAGGGAAAATGTTAACACTAAGCAGTGCCAGTCTTCCTCTGACCATTCCACCACTGTGGGATCAGAAAGGCAACACTGTACTGAATCCCTAGAAAATATGGGGCTGCATTGCTATATTTGCACCAAAATCAAAGTAATTGTCCCAGGTTACTGCCATGAACCTGCCACAGCTATGCAGAGTGCACGAGGCATGCAAGCACTGCTGCACTCCTGAGCACAGGGGAGCGGAGAGACATCCATGACCGCTCTCTCCTGCAGTGGACAAACTGAATTTTCCAGGACAAACTAGGGAATTTTGAGCCTGAGGAAGACTGGACCCCACAGTCTGAGTCAGTGTCTGGCACCAAGACCTTGGCTGTGGCTTTGCTGTTCTGAGTGATGGATCTGTGTGATGGATCAGCGCTCGGCAGTGGCTCTCCAGAGGAAAGTACCTTAAAGTACCAAGAGATGCTTGGAAGACTTATGTTTTAGTAAAGCCAGTTCTTCCTAAATCTTTTCTTCCCTGGCTGCCAGTCTCCTGCGCAGGGGCTGCCAGCGAGCAGCAGGCAGGGGCTCCGGGTGTGCAGCTGTGTGTGCCACGCTCCTGTCCACACCACAGCAACGTGTCTGTCACACATCATTAGGCATCCGAGTCATTTGTGGAGGTGTTGATTCCCCTTCTCTCACAGTCTGAGCCAAGTTCCCCCATATGAAATCAGCAACCAACAGCATGACTGGTGCTCTGCTGTCCAGTCTCTCTGGTGACCAGTGAGACGACCTAAGGGATTGGCATGAAACTGTGCCAGGGGAGATTTACACTGGCTATCAGGAAAAGGTTCTTCACTCAGAGGGTGGCTCCTCAGGGAAGTGGTCACAGCACCAAGCCTGACAGAGTTCAAGAAGCATTTGGACAACACTCTTGGGCACATGGTGTGATGTTTGGGGCTGCCCTGTATGGGGCCAGGAGTTGGACTTTGATGATCCTTGTGAGTCACTTCCAACTGAGGGTATTCCGTGATTCTGTGACTAGAAGGACAAAACCAGGCTGAAATACAGATGCATCTAAACAAATGCTATTGTACCTCAATGCACATAAAAATGCACTTAATTTCTTTCAATTGACAATGTTAATTTGGAATAGCTGAACTGGACAGGAATGGTATAATTTAACTCAGAAGAAAAAACAAAGCAGAGTAGTTCAGTTTCATCATTTGTAAAGAAAAGCCACAAATGAGTTTTCCTTTTTAGTGTACCTGAGGGTACATTTTGGGAGCACTGTACAATACCATCTTAAGCTGATACTTAGGATAGGTCCATTTCCCCACTACTAGGTCCATTTTCCCACTACCCAGTAGTATGTGCTCACATTATAAATTGAATAGAATGGAGTTCTCAAATCAGTTTTAACTGAGTATTTGATTAACTAGAGATTTTTTTCAACTTTGAAAAGTTCTTTTAATTTACTGGATTATACTCAAAGGTGACTTCATTGATAACAGCATAATATTTTTAATACGTACTCAAGTAGTCTGCTCTGGCCAACTTTCTGTGCTACAGATTCTGTACATTATTCCACCACAGTAAAGCTAAGTGAAATCCTGCCTTTGATATAACCCCTTCAGGGAATTGCCATCTTACATTCTTCTGCATGTTTTATTGGTTTTGCTGTTAATCTCACAGGATAAACACGCATCAGTGTTTCAGATTCTGCACTTGTGTTTTCTCCAGTGAAAATCAGAAATAGGAAGCTTTGGGGGGAAAATTGGTAAATATGTTCATTTGCTTAACACAAATTTCACTTCAACCCTCAAGGAATATAACTGGCATAAACCAGTGCTCATCAGTGATAGAAGTTGTGTTGCAAATGGTGGTGTTTCAACAAACTACTTATTAAGAGTTTTACAGTGGTAATATGCACTGACATGCCTCAGCATTTATAACAAGTTGACAAATATTCAGTAACTAAAGGTCACTGTATTAAACAAAGGATTTGTCCTTGTTTATACTTCAAGTAGTAGCTTTGAAATGGTTAGAGAGCAGATTAAACACTGAACTCCCCAGACACACCTATCAGTTGTGCAGGATCATGTATCCCATAAAGGAGCTTGTTGAAACACCTGATATTTCCTCATAACACACTGCTACAAGTAGCAAAACCATTCCATTCTTATGCGCTGAATATATGCAGTGACTTACAGCTCTCAACTTCAATGAACAAAGAATATTTTGTATTATACTTATGTAATGGTTGTATCTAAATAAAATTTGGTTCTGTGATCTAAATGTACCCTAACTGGTAGACAGACCACCGGAAAAGCTGGAAGGACTCAGCAGTGTCAAGGCTGTTCCCAGAGCAGAGCTGTGGCCACTGAAACTGCTGAAAATGTTCCTACCAAAGCCAGTGGTTTTGCAGCAGATGCATAACCTCCATGAACAAGAACAGATCATTTACAAGCGCAAATGTTATCACTTCTAACACCATTTAATTTGCGCCAGTCTTTGCAGCCAACTTCCTGCTGTGGCTCAATGGGGAAGACCTTTCCATACACCATTGTCTTAGGTTACAGTGTAAGATGTAACCAAAAGCATGTATTCTATTACCATCTATGTAAGCTGTTAAAATAGGTGGGGCAGTGGTCTTTATCTTCTCCATGACTCAGCCCTGATAACTCCCTCTGGGGAGTATCTCCAGTAATGGGCCATCAAGGTCTCCCAGCATGACTCATAAAATTACATCATCCATTGTGAGATGCCCCGCCCAGGGGGAGGAAGCAGACTTTCCCACCTGGATATAATCGGAGGCCTGGAACACCAGAAAAACATCTACCACTGGATTCCCAGAGAACAAGAGCTTGATACCCACTACTGGACCTCGAAAGAAAGACCAGATCATTCTACAGGATCACTGCTTCGACAAAACTACATCCATCATTCCAATGGGACTGTAGCTACCATTTAATCAGACTACCACCACCCTGACCGACAGGGTGTCAGGTCATATTCTGACTCTGCCAGTTTAAGCCAGTGTATCTGTACTACTGCCTTTATTTTAATTTTCCTATTAAAGTGTAGTTCTGACTTCGGATCTCCTGCTGTTTTGTTTCAAAACCAGTACAGTAATTCTTCACTGTGAGGCAGGCACACCAAGCCTGCTCCAGCACCAGGACACGGAGCAGTAGGAGGTGAGCCAGGCAGTCCTGTTTATCAAACAAGCCCTGCAACACCTGTGCTGCTGCATCTATACCCTCCTGCAGCTATACCATCCAACAGAAAGGATTTACCTTGAAACTCTTTCCAAGAGGTCTCAAAAGCAATAATTAAGCAGGATAGCACATAGAGACTTCTTTTGCCCTAGAATGTGAGCTGTTTCGTACAGTGATTCAGCTTTCACCCTACATCAAAGATACACAGAGGCTCCGTGGTCCGACTTGGGTAAATCAGTCTGCTGAGACATTCAGCCTTCCCTCTGCTATTAGTTTAGCTATAGAAAGTAGAAATTAAAATAGATTCTAACAGGCAGGGAAAGGCATGTTTCCTTCACTAATTGTCCAATATTTTTACCTAGAAGCCAATGAAAATTTGGCCACTGACTCATCAGTGAATAGTCAGCGTCCCACAAATACGTCTCCAAGAAGAAACAGAATGTCCACTAATAATTCAAAAATAATCAAGTCTAAATAGCTAAGGAATAAAACTTCTTGATAAATCCTACCTTCAAGATGTTACATTATTAATTTATTTTAAAGGAAGAAATATGTCCTAATAGCTCTTGCCAGGCAGTCAGTTTAAAAAAACATAAACCCACATCATAGGCATAATAAAACACTGAAAGAATGACATTTTATTTGTTCTTTTTAAGATATATAACTCTGCATATCAAAACTGGTAGTTTCTAATGAGAGAGATTTCTGAAAATTCTTTACTTGTTGATAAGACTTCAGCTTGTGCCTTTTCCAGCTACTTAAAACTTCAGCTCCCTCCAACACCTACCAGCTGCCAGGCAATCACATAAAGTGTTACCACAGATAAGGCTCAGCCAAGTCAACCAGTGAATTGTATCACTCTTTTCTAGCTCTAGAAGAGATCAACAAAATATAATGGATCTTTCTTAATGGATAAGCTGGATGGAGAGAAGTCTTTTAAGGGTGGTAGAAGCTTTTCAGTGGTGAGTTGTATAACAGCAATCCATCCAACACCAAGAACACAACTCAAAACTTTGGACTCTTTTCTAAAGTGATCAGAGCTATTTTTCATTATAAGGTGACTAGCATCTTTTTTTTCTAGGCAACTCTTGCCATTTGAAATAGCACACTGCTTGAAGTTTTGAATTATTTTTGATGGATGCTTTCCTCTGTTCATTGTCCTTCAAACAAAGTGTGAAGTTACCCACAGAAGTATCCTGTACCTTAAAAAACCCCAAATATTAAAGAAACAGCATCTGTGTCACTCTATCTTTCTGTGGCCAAGATGAGAAGCCCATTGTTTTCCTCAACTTAACTGTCATTAACCACACCTATAAATCGAAGAATTTTATTAATGCATGGCAGTGTTGGCATCAGAAGCTTCTGTGGGGCCCCACCACTCCCATAAGCCCTGCTCAGACCAGAGAGAGCATGTCTTACTATCAGCACTGGCTGTCTTAAAGACAGCACTCCTGAAAGATGCTTCATTCCTGTAATGGAATTTTGGCTTTTGTGAGAGTTGTTTTAAACAGGAATATAAATATTGTACAAAATACAAACTACTGTTGGGAATGAAAGAAAAAAATTGTTGGATTTACTAGAAAAGGGGCTGTGGATGTAAAGATGTTTACCCTCCCCTCTAACACCCTTTAGGTCTCATTATAAGCTTTTTATACCAAATAGCAATTTTTCATTAATAATTAATTTAGCCTCTAAAAATCTAGGTGCACCCATGAGTAGACAGATGCAAAACAAGTATTGTAACTAGTTTCATTGAACTAACAAGTTTCATTAATTGTGTTGATAAAAGTAACAGTGCTTTAAATTGCAAAATTTGAAATAAATTTGAAGCAACTTGGATATTGACTGGAAAGCAGGCACAGGTCTACTACCAATCAAGGACTGGAAACAAACTCTGTTGTCAACACCCAGAAATTACTTTTGGTTTGAAAACCAAATAGATTTAGTGACGGAATTACTGATTACTCTACATCTGATAGAAGGGCAACAGAGTAAATCCTTATGCCCTAAACTCCAGAGTTGGACTACATTTTTACAGACTATAAACTGTAAAAAGAACGAAGCTTTAGGAATGTGTGAATGGCAGTATCAGAGACAATTTTCAAGCTTCCTGTATGCACATGCCATTTGCTTCCCACTTTGATGCTGGGGCATCCTAGGTACGGAGCAGGCCAGGAGGGAGCTGCCGTTCTCTCCAGCCATGCCCCGGAAACACCAGGAATCAGGACCTGTGAACAGCCCTGCACTCTGGATGTCATCTCTGCCCTTTGATCCTGTTTGCATTGGGTACTTGAGGCTACAGGATGTTCCTACTGCACACACAACAAAGGCTGTGGGTGCCAGAGGAAGATGCAGCAAAGCAACCTCATGTTCCTCACACAGCAATCCTGCAATTGAACTTTTAATAGAAATGAGCAACCTGCAGCCTACAATCTCATTAAAGAATTGGGAAGAGAGGTAAAGGAGAAAGAAAGAGGCTGCTCCCCAAATTGCTCCCCACTCTGTTAGGATCCAGGAGCACAGCTTTGCCAAACAGCATGTTGTTACAAATCAAGACAGATGGAAATATGCTGCCTTGTCAAAGTTGTTATTCCCCAAAAGCAAAGAAATTTTGTTGTCTTGAACATACTGTGGGAAACAGCCATGAAAAGGTGCAGAAATAGAACAAAACTAGTAATATAAAACTAGGTTTGGAAGATGAAATGAAAGCCGTCTTTTGCACAGAAAGGGGTGTGTTTTTTCTTAACAGATAAAACCCCCTTTTTTTTTAGTCCAAATAGCATATGTTACAATACGCATACCCTGTCTTACTGAAGACTTAGCCTATTAGAAATAAATTACTAATGTTTGTCATACAGCATTATCAACAGGATAATTTCTGTGATCAAGTCATTTACAAATTCTGGTCTATACAAAATACTGGATAATATGGGATACCAAGTTTTTTAAGAACCTTTGAATTGGAACTACAGCACAACCCATTCATGAAAAGTTTTTAAAAACTTTAGATACTAACAATTATCTGAATCTAACTTTGAAAAAAGTGCAGAATTTTCTGCATAAGATAGTGATTCAAGGTTAATTTAATAATGAGCTACACCTTTTATTTTGAAGTCCATTTCACAATAAAGCTCAAGAAGAAAACCAACTTCCAATTTCACCAACAGTATGTTTTTCCAATACTGCACATTTCTTTCCATGAAAACAAATCCACTCGAGTACCATTCCTCTGTCTACTGAATCCTCACCAGAAAATAAATGCTAATTGCATCTTTTCCATTAAGGACAACGATGACAGATAAACAGAAAGATGTTTTGCTCTGTAGGTGCCAAGATTACAAAACAAGAAACTCCAAAACTAACAACTTTGTATTTTAAAAATGTCAATTTACTTTTCCCAATTTCTTTCAATCTTCAACATCCATTAGGTGGAAAAAAAAAAAAAGAGAAAACAAAAATAATGCAATTAACATAAGTGTTGTGATTATTCCATTTTTCCATTTATTCTTGCACAGAAATCCAAACACATCCATTTCAGACAAGTTACATCATCAGCAGCGTCCATTATCTCACAGAAACCACATTCAAGTACAGCTGGAAAAAGCAGTTTCAAAATGCTTCCATATGCATTAAAATAGTTTTTTAAATCCTTTAGGTTTTGTATTCCGAGTCTTTAGAAATGGTGATTTTTTTATTAGGTTTGGTAGCCTCGTCCATCAGTTCCTTCAGCTGCCCAATCTGTTCATCACGGAAGTCATTAAGTTTTTCTTCTGTGAGCTGAATTCCATATACAGCCTTTTCTCTCACGTTTTGTTTGTCCTCATTAATTTGTTGCTGGATCAGTGCTGCATAGTTCTAACGAGAAAGAAATATACAGGTCACAAAATTGACAAATGCAAGATTCAGGTCAACTTTTTTTAACAGCATTTTACTGTAATAATAGGCTCTTACCTAATCGCCTACAACAGCCTATTAATCAATACCAAATGACAAAAAATTTACACTTTTTATAAGAAAGAAAAGTTATTAAAGCATTTCTAGTATCTACAGTCAATTTTATGTAGCTAGTTTAAAATGCATATATGTACAGATTAATGTCCTACCCTTTACTACTACTAAAAACAAAACAAAATTTAATTATAGATCTAATACGTTTATTTTAATAATCTTTCCTATCTAGCAGGATATCAATAGGATACACTTTGTAAACTGATACATCCAGAAAAGTATTCATTTTGAAGAAATGTATTAGAAAAAGCATTCTACAACTAGACAAACGCCCTGAAGCCCTTCTGCCTAACCACTCTCTGCTTTTCTCAGAACTGATAAGGTCATTTGCATCCATCCTGGACTGTTCCAAGGGCAGTAGAAATTTAGTAACTGTGAGACTTCTGTTATTCTGCCAGTTTTTGGAAGAAATTAGTTAAAACTAAAAGTTAGAGGAGAGTAAGAAGGGGCTTAAAGGACAGATACCTATTTTACATTCTCATTCCCAAAGGAAAAAAAGAAAAGGATAACCCCCTTCCCGCACTGTTTTGAACATATTTAAGTTTGTTCAGACTTACTTACAATCCTGTTGTAACAGAAATCATTTGGACCACGTTTACTTAGATAACAGCATTTATGTCAGTGGACAGGCAACACAGTCAGTGTGTATTACATCAATACCAGGCTGAGCACCACAAGAAAAGCAAAACTTTCTGAAGGGCAGAAATGGAAGTGGCCGATGGGTCACACTGGTAATGAGGGCATAGATGGAAAATTGCTTTCTCACCACTTTGGAGCAATCTCTGACCATTATGATTTCTCTGAATTACAACACTCAAGGTTCTGCAAGGAGGGCAGCTCTGCAAAATTAGTTCTGCTGGCAGTGCTACCCCTGACACTGCTATGCCCAAGGTCCCCAAACACACGGATGCTGTGCACTCCCCAGCTCCCTCTGCCCAGCACCAGCCCCACTGCAGCAGCTCTCAAGAAGTGGTAGTGAGTGATTCAAAAGCCTCGTGATGTGTGCACTTAGCAAAGTCAGTGAGCCTACTCAGATGTTTAAAGTTAAGTACATGTTTAAACACCAGGTTGGAAGGGAGCCTGAACTTATATTTTTCTTAAGAGGTACCTAAACTCCACAATTAAGAAATTAATTTCAAAAGTTAATTTTTAATTGGAAAAAATACAGGCTTGTCTCCTACTTCAGTATGGTATCCTTTAAAGCATCTTTAACTTTGAAGCACAACTCTGAATATAATGTAAGAAACTGAACTAAAAAAACTATTTTCTGGATAAAAAAAATTATGACTGTTACCTGGTAACACTTTTTAAAGAAAGGATTAAATATCAGGAGTATTCAGAAACACAGCATTATAGCAACGAGATATAAGCATTAATTCCCAATTTTCAGCTAAAAGAAACCTCGGCATTGCATAGTGAACTGTTAATCCAATTACCAGCATAGTAACTAAAGCCAGTACTTCAGCTGTATGTCTAATTCCAGAGAAGTGGGCAAGAAAAAAGAAAGATGAGCCTGTGATAAATTTCAAAATGACACCATTTACTAACATAAATACATTACATTGTTAATGGACCATGTCAAGCCTCACTGAAGCCAGCAGGACCTTACCAGCCCTGTTGCCTTAATTCATGGCTATTTAAAGAAAAGAGAGAGCTAAAACAAACTGGGGCAAACAAAAGTGAATTTTTATACGTACAGTCTCTGAACCAAACTGATTCTTCAAGGTTCTTCCCAGCATTACCTCTCCTGCTTTTACATTAAATAGGCATTCAGGAACAGTGACACCACAGTTAATTCCCGTGGTAAACCTATACCTCAGTGGTATTACCTCATGGTACAGTTGGCATAGGGTTTAAAAGGAATTAAATAGCTTTTTTCCCAATGATTGAACAATCAAATGGTAATGATGATAAAAAATTATAATGGGTTAATTCTTCAGCTTTGCCATTTACAGGATTTCTTATCAAGGCAGATGGACAAATGTGATCTCTGAAGCTATTAGCAGACCAGTAACACACCAACAGTGACACATCAACTATTCCACCTAATTCTATTTTATTCTATCTTCACACTTCTGCACAGAACAATCCAGTCAGTACTGACTCTGAACTAGGGGGGGAAAAAACCCAAAAAACAAAAAAACCCCAAAAACTAATAAACCCACATTAAAAAACCCCCCAAACCAAAACAACCAAAAAAAGCACACTGTTGGAAATAGGAACAACTCTTATTTTAATTTAAAAAAATTGTTTATTACAAGAAAAATAATTTGGAAAATAACAGCATCCGAATTCTTAATTTAAAACCATATAAAAACCCCGGGAGCACAGGATCGAAGACTCTTGGTGCCAAACTGGGTATGTGCCCATGGCAGAAATCTTCAGCACTGGATTTACCTCAGCTAATCTGAGGCAAAATTCTCTTAAAATAAAAAAAGGTCTCTGAACAGAGATAGGCCTAAGGCCCCCCCCTCCCTTTACCCAGTGCTGGAGCAGCTGCAGGGAGAGGTGCTCCCCAGCTTGGCCTCATGGAGGAGAGAGAGGGAGGGGCTCTGGGATCCTACTTTTATACCCTCTTGGCTCTTCCCAGAACCCCCCACTGTCCTGCCCCACGGCACAAGATGATTGGTGAATTTCAAGGTACATCACAAGTTCCTTTCACCAATGGATCATTTGCTGGGGAGGGACATTGGTTCACAGAGGAGAGGTATTTAACAATTTAACTATCTTAACAACTTTAATGACTATTAACTTGGTAATAAGATGATTTTTATATGCAAAAGCCAATTACCTAATTTCATATATGACACACACAAATAAACAAACCCCACACCACTCTCATTATACCAAACAACACTCACAGCACATAATTCAAAAACAATACTGAAAGCAAGCAATGCAAAACTCTTCACATCTTATCAAGGGATCTGACTGAACATACAAACCCCAAAAACCCCTCCATGCAATGTCCTACCAGTGCAGGCTCCACAGCAGGAGAAAAGTCCTCCCCATTGCTAATAACAACCACCTCGGAGTAGCCTGCAGCTATTGCTGCAGGCATGAGCTCTGGTACCTAGAAATAACTGAAGTCCATTTAAAGAACAGTTACAATTTTACAAACTGTTGACTGTTTTCCAAAAATACCAAATTAATTACTAGCAAAGAGTCTGTAAATTTTTTTTTTTATCTAACATCACAGCATCTCATTTCACAGCGCATCAGCATTAGAGAATCCAGATCTCGGAACGGTGGTCCTCAACAAAGCTGCAACGCCCACTCTCACAGGTGCCCTGCATTCAGACACATGGTTGTGGACTGTACATGCCCTATTCCTTACACCAGGTGTTCTGCTTCACGGCACTCCAGTGGGCTCCCATCTGGACATCACCACTGGCTCCTCTTCCCCACTCGTTTTCTAGCTGAACAAATGTTTTGTACATGCCAGAAAGCATCAGTGGCTGCAGTTTCACATCAATTTGCAATGTAAACAGAAATTCAAAACTGGACCCTGGAAACATGCTGGGTTCTGGCTGGCTCCTGACAGAAAACGGAGCTTTCTCACCTCACTCTACCAAAAGTCAGTGACGAACCAAAGACAGTATGTTTCAGCCTTTATAAAGTGCTGAAAAAAAGATGACCTGTGTGGCATATTTCACTTTTTCTGTGTTCCTAGATGAGGAAGGAACAAAGCCTGGGATATTTAATTGTTTAATACATTACTGTTCCCTCAGAAATTAATACTATTATTATGTGATCAGTGATTTGTGGAAAGGTACTACATGATTTGATTGTACATAGTAATTTAAGATTCAGCTTCTATACAGAAAATGTGCCATTTTCCTAACAGTACATGAACTTATGGGCTGAAGTCCAACGTTCTGTAATAGATTTAAAAGCATAATGAAAAAAAAGGGGGGAGAAGACAACATTTGTTCTTTCAATAATACAACTTTCATCCTAAAATACAATGATCACAGTCTCTCTCAGGTAATAAGGAGCAGCATGTTCATATATGGTCTAGTTTTCATTAGAATCTATAGATACAGAATTTAACTATTTTCCAGTGTCATCTTCCTTACCAGCAGAACTGAAACAAACTCTTGCTTAGCTTCCTCAAACAAGGGAAATTACTTCGCTTCTGCCTTTCATTTTATGTTACATTTAGCTGCATCTTCCAAATATAAAAAAACCCCTTTGTCAATCATGACACAAATCTTCAGCAGATTTTTCAAGGGCATCTTATTTCAATTATGGTTCACACTGTGCTCACAAAAACAGAGACAAGAGACACAAAATTGAACACAAGTAATCCTGCACCTTCACAGAGCCAGGCTCAACATACACAAGAATGGCAGAGGGACAGAGGAGCTCTCCTTCCTGCCAGTTTTTTAGGTTGGTTGGTTGGTTGGTTGGTTCTTTGGAAGTAGCTCTTTCTGCAATGATCTTCTGCCTGCATCAGCTGTAATCTTCCTGGGCTTTTACATGACAAAAGCAAACAAAACCCACCACCAGCTGAATGGCAAATGCCTTTCCCCCTTGTATGTGACTGCCAACCAGAAACACAGAGGATCAGAATCAAGTTCAAGTCATGACAACCTCTCCTGACCATCAAAAGACGGCTGACTTATTCCATATTAAATCCCAGCCTGCTGTCCATCCATATCACAGACACTCTCCTCACCTTAAAGGAGGCCGAAGGTAACACTCCAAGGTGCAGACTGGCCATGTCACTGCATTGCCATCAGTGTGCAACTGCAGAGACACTCCGAAACTCTCCGTATCACCAGTGCGGGGGCAGATC
Organism: Eulacestoma nigropectus; assembly: GCA_013397775.1. Classification (NCBI taxonomy): domain Eukaryota; kingdom Metazoa; phylum Chordata; class Aves; order Passeriformes; genus Eulacestoma; species Eulacestoma nigropectus. The sequence goes on from VZTE01002256.1 coordinate 69,683, forward strand.
CCTCACCTGAAAGGTCTGATGCACTCCTCACAGGTGATGGTTCTGCCTCTGGCATCTACAGCATGCACACTGAACCCAAGCATCAGGCTCTCTTAAAATCCTATGATATGATGAAATGCTTGAACCTCTAAATGATTTATACAAAAAAACAGGTGAGTGTTTGCTGTATTCAATAACCTTAGGGTTTTTTTGTTTAAATTCACTAAGTGAAGCAAATACAAAGTTCTCCTCTGCTCTCTGACTCATAAGCATTCACAGAATGCACAAATTCATTAAAAGGGCAAGGGGATGGGTGACATTTGAGGTTTAAAATACCACACAGTACAGAAAGAGCATCAGCCTTCTTGTTTTCCAAGTTGAGAAAGGATTAAATAGAAAAATAAAAGCAAAAATCACACAACCAAAAGCCCCGCTCCCTGACTGCGAGATATATAGACTCCTACCAGGTCTAGTCCACACTGACACTTATTTATCACACATGCTAATACAAAGTGCTGATAGACATTTATGATTTAATCATAAAATTAAATGGGTTAAGAGCCCATTTGCTCTTTTTCACTGGAAAGAACTGCAATCATGATTTTTATTTTCTCTGGCATCCTCCTAAACATATCCAATGCTACATTTTAGACAACTGCTCCAAAAATCTCAGTAAGATATGCCTGTTCACAGTAACTACCTGTACAATTCACTTTTCTAGTCGGATTTTCTCTCTAAAAAAGGTCAAAAATTTTTATCTCCTTTAAGCAGTTGAAGCATAAAGCTGAGGTATTCATCAATTCCAAAAAGACTATCTCCACTTGCAGCCAAATTAATGACAGCACTGATAAAAAACATTACTGTGGCCAGATCAGAAAACGCTACTCTGAGACATGTTAAACAAACAGGGCACAGTCAAGCACTAGAAAAAAGCTATCAGATTACTTTAAATTAATTTTCTCAGGGTGACATAAAAAAAAATTAGTATGGCCTGACAGGCCACCCTCATTGCTCCCTGGAAGTTAATTTCAAATTGCAGCATTTCAAGTGTTTCTGCTGCTACTCAGAGCAAAATCAAGCACATGCTGCTAAGGGTGGCAGCATGAAGAAACAGCTGTGAATGAACAGCACAGCAAGGAGCAACCTGTTCTTATTATTGTGCAGAGATATGTTGAATTAATTATTTCATATTCATTCAGATAGAATTCTGCAAATTATTTACTATATTTTTTACTGCAAAACTGTTTTGATGTTAAACAGAGAATCAGAAAAATATACAGTATTACTGAAGTGATTTTTAAATGGGAGCTACACCCCATGAAATTCCAGAGTATCTTCATACATTTTACCTTAAGCTGTTAAGTATAGTTAGAAATGCAGTAATAAACCCAGGAAAATTCTGCCACATTTAAGCTCAGCTTAATGCACCACTACAGTGAATATTTTCATGAACTCACATACACATTAACTCATAATTATCTATATTTCACCAGATAAGACCACTTAAAATAGCCCTAAACATTTTAAAAATTGCATAAAATACAATTACTGCCAAATTAATTAACTGATGTGAGTAAACAGCTATGTAAAGCAACACATCTTCTAACAGGAGCAATGTATTATCAATTTCAAAATTTAAATTCCAAATCACCTTTGGTTTTGTAAAGGCCACACCATTAACACGTAAAAAAAGAAAAATCAATATACTACAAAGGGTTCCGAGTAAGCCTTCCCCCTGCTTTTGAAAATACTCATCAAACGGTATTTGAATGATACCAGGTAATGACATATGAGAGCATTAAAAGAGCTTCTTATGTAAATAATTGAAATAGTAATTGCTGGGGCAACAGAGTGAAGAATCAAGACCTTCACTTGCAGGTTGCCAGCACAGCAGAGGACCTCTAGGGAATAAAGATGTCCAGCTCCTACTGCAAGTCTTGACAGAAGGTGAAAAAACAACTTTCTCTTGTGTCATTTGAATCACCTCAGCATCTATCATATGCATAACAACAGACCAAGCATATACAAGAAAGAAAGAGAGACAAGCTTATTTATGACAGAAACCAATCTTTTTCTTCATGTTTTCTTGTTCTAGCTTCTCCTTCATTAACAATGTCAGAGCACAGAGTCTTTCAATGTCATCTTCAATATCTACAAAGAGAGGCAGAGTTGTGCAAAGCAACACAAAGTTTTCTGGCTCCAAAACCCAGCACTAACGCGTTGAAGAAAGCCATACAAGAGCCATCAGCAGGGCAGTTTGGGCTAAGGTGGCCGATGCTGCCAAGTCAGAGACCTGGGATGGTGCTGCAGCCCACAAAGGCTGTAACAACAGAGGTAAGTGACAAAATGGTGTCTATGTCCTCTGCTCACCACTGCTTATCCTCAGCTATTGCTTAAATAATATTCCAATCCTCCTTGGATTCACACACAAACCTTTGTCGTTTAAATTAAACACACTGCAAACACAAGTTCTTCAGCTTGAGTGAAGCACCACGGCAGCTAATGGCCAGAATACCTGTGGCTATGCTATAGCCTACAGACATAACTAGCTCTCCTGCTGAATGATTTATCTGTATCTCATGAAGGCAATTTGGTTATAAATGCTGCTGTTCTCGAATCTGTTTACCACCTTCTGACACCTCTTAGATGTAAAGAATAAGATGCCTTAAACAAGCTACAAAATCTGTCATATTTCAAATTTCAGCCATGCTTGATATTGTCCATTTATAGTAAAGGGTTCCATTAAGCAGAAGTTAGGATACAACATATTAAATAAGAATGTTTTATTCAGATACATTTTACTCACAGATACTCAAAACCTAGACTGAGTAGCTTAAGTCATAAGAACACTAAGAAGAAACTTAAAATGCCTATAAGTAAGAATCAAAAAGGGTATCAAAAACAGTACTTAATTTTTATTAATGCTGAAACATTACTCATTCTTATTTTTTTTTAAAAAGCACTCTTCTCAGAAATTAAAGGAAAGCACATTTCATATAAAATTTTGAGAATTTCAGATTATATGAAAGAACAAAAAAAAAAATTCAAGTGTTTTTTTCAAATCCAGCAATAGTGAAAAATGCATTCCTCCCAGGATGAGTTCCCTGTTCCTTCTCTGTGCACCACTGCCTTTTGAGCAGGACAGCTGAAGAATCCCCAAAGAGAAAAACATCCAAAAATGGGGCTACATCAGAGTTGGTAACTCACAGCCACTGTCCCTGCCCCACTGCTGAAGCAGCCACTACAGTGGCACTCTAGAAAAGGAAGGAAAAACAGGAACAGCAAAGCAGCACACAGGTTTTATTAAGCAAATGCAAAACACAAAAGGTACAAAACTGACATGGTTTGCCAGATGGCAAATTGGTTCCTTGAGTACCCTGTGAGATCATGAGTATGGAGAATCCATCTCATCATAGGATACAGCTCCAACTCCTCCAAAAAATTATGCAGATGAAACAAAATCCTCTCTTTTCTAACAAATATATTCAGCTGTAATTCATGAGAAGCTCTAAAACAAGTTGTGTGAAAAACAGCTTGGATAAGCTATTTTGTATTTCAGTCCATTATTAGATGGAAAGACTTGCAGAGGTCATTTCAAGCCAAGTCATGCACTCGCAATGGGACAGCCTACACCTAAGTATCACATGCCTAAGTGAAGCTAGAGATGTAGCTTGTCTTTGTGCTGGGCATTGGAGAGAGAAACGTCTGTCTTAAACATGATGTGATGACTGGATACACTGTCCTCCAGAGATGTGGGTCTCATCACTGAGAAAGCTACTATATGCCTCTGTGTCTCTGGCTGTAGATGACTGTATTTAACCAACTTCCTTGCTTATGGTAAAAGGAAAATGTTCATTAGTTATTTTGTTTTGTGCTTTTTTAATTACAAAAGGCAACAAAACTACCATTTCTCCTTGAATGATTCTACAATCTCTCCCCTGGAGTTTATCTTTTCCTAACACTGCTGGTATCAGACTTGGCAACATCCTGAAGTGAAACACATGAGAGAAAAAAACTGTGCTTCCTCTTTATCCTTAGAACTAACTTTGAATTGTGCATAATTTCATTTCTGGGGATGAAAGACCATGCCACCATTTCTAATTACAATGCACAGAGGTAAAACAGCTTTCTCCAAGAGAACATCCCTGTATTATAAAGAATAGGAATAAGAAAACCTTTAAGTTTACTAAAAGTTAATCTGAAAGGAAAAACCATGAGAACTTCAAGAACATCAGGTTTTCCCAGGATATTCAAGAAGGATGCTAGAGTATGTGACTATCAACCAATTTCAGGGAACTGATCACAGTAATACAATGATGCACATACTGTAACTATATAGAATTGTTACCATAAGGGGTTTGGTTTGTTGGGGGTTTTTTTGTTGCTTACTTGTTTGCAGTTTGGGAGCAAAGAATGAAAAATTGTTCAGCTAAAATGGAGCCAGGGAATATAATTATGTAATACTTAGTAATCAGCATGGAGAATTATTATTTGATCAGGAAGGTATAAAATGGACTGCTTTTTCTGAACAGAGTTAACTAATATCGTTAAACTGGAAGAAATGACATTTATTTAGAGGAATGTGAAAAAAGCTCAAGGATTAACTCAGCTTTTTTTGTAGCGTAAATAACATGTTATTTTAATGTCCTTTAAGATTTATGAGATCATAATTTGAGGTGAAAGTGGGAAGTTTATGGTCTGGCCATCAAGCTAAACATATATAAATGCGATTACATCCAAAATGGAACACAACACCATTAGAATACATCACAGTGACTACTATCATTTGTGGAAAAACAAGCTGTGATTATTTCTTTCTTTCTGGGTGCAGAATGCTTACACTGCTGTTGTACAGTGGGGCCAAAATACAGGTCACTAAAAGCTTTTTGCATCATCTGGTAACAACTGTAGGCTTTAAGATCTCTCCACTTAGGTCAATAAGCTTCATCTCAGGCCTCATACAGAAAGCTTGACCTTATTCTAGGGAATAAGGAAGTTAAAAAAATTGGAACATACTTGAACATTTAAGCAAAAATAAAATGGCCTATTAAGTTCTGGAAAGAGAGATCAATCTGAAATGTGGGTGCAGCACAAAAAATGAAGCAGGAGGAAGAGATGGGAGGTAGAATGAAAGAAATGGTCACGCAATTGGGTTGCAATGGCTAAACAAGATCTTGCCATGATTCTCTATCCTTGGACAGGTTGTATCATTCAAAGTGTGAGTTCCACTGGAAAAAACAGTTCTTTTATGAGAGACTTTAAAAAATATTCTTCTCTGAAGTACATACCAGTATCTGAAAGCCTTTTGAATTGGTATTGGGAGACAAAAATACTTGGAAGAGAACTATATTAAAAACTCCACTAAAAAACTTACTAAACATAACAATTTAAGAACAAAACATGGAAAATTATTCAGTCTAGACCTTCATCTGTAAAAATGAGGATGAAATTACACCGTTGCTAGTACCAAACTATCAGACTGCTGTGACTGGACAAATAAGCTACAGATCAGAAAAATTAAATTTCAAGAACATTATTTCATGTTTTCATACAAATCCTAATAAAAACCCATCAATTTGAAAGATGGTTATTTCTTGACTCAGTTTCTACTTTACTTTGACATTTTATGTTGTGCATGGCAGCTCTGTGGCTAATAAAAAAGCTGTTCTCTGCACTTTTGTCTACAGCTGATGTTTCGTCTGGCAAATATTATGCTATAATCTCACAGAATATTCAAGGATTTATCACATGCTGTTAATTTAAAACAAGGCAACGGAAAAGACTGGAAGTCATAGTATCAGTTTGTTTTTAGGAATTTCACTTCTAATGCATCAGTTACACTGTAATATTTCTATTTAAACATTAAGCTAGGAAATCTTGGCAAAGTGTTTCACTGCAGGTAATTCCCAGACAAATATCAACACTAAGTACAGGCATTTTATCTAAAAAAACCACTAAAGACTGTTTTAGCAAAATAAGCACACAACTATAATCAAAGCTGACAGTGCAAACATCACTTACAGACTCCTGTATCAATTCTTTAAATAGAGGACAAACATCTTAAATCTGCAGTTCTTTCTTTCAGAAGTATTACTTCTAGATTTCAAGGAAGATGATGATTTCACATCTAGATATTCACAAAAGGAAAGTAAAGCCTGTTTCCAAGACAACCACATTACTTGCCAGACCACTAGATACTAAGAACATGCAAAAGATTATATATCCCAGATGATAAAACTTTAAAGACTTCCATGCATGTTCTTCTAATGATGCATTTAAAGTGCACATATATATCCAAAAGAGATTTGGCATTCTTATTTTTCCATTGCACACATTTCAATATGCTCATTAGAAACAAAACCTTAAACTAATACAGCAACAAAGAAAACCTCAAGTATAAACAAAAAATTAATCCACTATTAGGCATCTTGTATTGATTTCCATGACACCGCAAACAACTTTTCTGCCGAGGTTGCGCTGAATTTTTTACTTCAATGGACCCGTAGAAGAAATACGTGCTTGAATGAATTAGGTAAAAAGTCATGGGCAGTAGTTAATAAACATACAAGAAGGTCATTAGTGTAGAAGTCAGATCCACCCCTTAGGACAAGCAGACAGAAACTTCCCCAGCTTTAAATGAACATAGTCAACATTACCTGTTCCAAAACAATGCATGGGATACTGATTTAGCAAAACAATTTGGGATCATAAAACACTGAATCAGAGGCTGATTTTTTTGGCCAGTATTACAATGGTCCCTCCAGTAACAGGGGAGAGAGACAAGCCCTACCTCAGTGCTTGTGGAGGCATTTAAAAGAGACAAACAAGGAGTCACGGAAGTTTATCTACCGGCTTCTTCAACAAGACACAAACATTCTGAGGTGTGCTCTTCACAGAGCACTACCTAGGAGACTAGCCATCAATGAAAGAAAGCCTACACACAGGCAGACTCATGATTTAAAAAATGAAAAAAATACTGCCACAAGGAAACACAGATGAATTCTTATAAGGGTGTTACTTATCTAAGTATGACATTTAGTCTGGAACTTCTGAAGGTCCTACTCTATAAAAATTAATCAGTGTATTTGGCCACAGTCACTTGGTTGCAATTCAGTCCTTCTTACTTTTAAATAGCAGCAATAGGACATCTCTTTGAAAAGAAATGCAAATCAGTATAACTGATATTTTCCTTAAGACAACTAACAATACGCTGGTCTATATTTGTAAACTCACTCTATAGAAAGAAAACTTGTTACTGCAATTAACATCTACTTCACAGTACTTAATAAAAGGAAAAATGGTTAACTTATTACTCTCTGTGCTAGACCCAGTGCAAATTTTTTAAGTTCTTGTTGCTGCAGCAAAATTTGTTAAATGACATTCAAGTTTGAGACCAGACATATGCTTTGTATACACATACACCTACCTCTGTCAAATTAAATTAATAATATGCATTGTTTAAAAAGTCTTCCATTTCCTCCAACCAACAGAATCAATCACGGTATTTCCTTCATCTTTAGTTTTACTGCTCTCAAAATTACAACATAAAGATCCTTACTCTGTTTTGTTTTCCTAAAATATTGTGATATAACATATGTAGCCAGAAAGTCCTCTGGTGTAACTGCATACAAAGATGCTCAGAGAAACTAAAAGTTCCCATTCTAAACATAATTCTAAAACTGTGCTTATTCTTTCAGCAGTTTCTTAAGGTAAAAAACTCTAAAGCCCACAAATCTATGTATCTTACCAAGGGATTTTTAACTTGCAGATTTTTATATAATTTCTGAACTACTTCAGAACTAGCTACAAGTTAAGTGAAGAAAAAAAATGTGTCATCAGCATGGTCAAGAGCTGCTAAAAGAGAGCATGACTCTTTATTGACTACATCAGAACCCTCAAATCTGAAAAACCAAAAAATTTCTGTAATCATCTGCAAGTCACTATCCGTTTATCCAACAGCTCTGACATTTAAGAGGATTTTTATAGTGCCTGTCACAATACAGCAAGTGAAGGCTGGGCTGTCACAGCAGACTGGAGGGATTAAGCAGAAAATGAAAAAGGAAAATTCAGTCACCTGCTAAACAAGTTTCAAAATTCAATGAAGCACTGTAGAGACAGCTAATCTGAAAGTACTTCTGAAAAAAATCCATCAAATATTTTGTACTGTTCTTGGGGAGATCAAATATATATCAAACTCAAGCCTCCACACGTTCCCCTGTAATCTCTATACAACAAATACTTTAAAATTAACTCCCCTATATCTTGTTCTATTTTTTTTTCTTTCTTTTACCTGCTATTGCCAGAGGTTTTCCACCTATTAAAGGGGGCTTGCTTTCAATTAGCAAACGACATGGAAAACAGGATAGGGAAAAAATAAAGGGATGGAAATCAAGTACGTCAAACAGCTTAGAGCTGTATGTACTTCACTTTTAAGTGAACAATGAATACTCAGTTAACAAAGCTCTAAGATTTCACAATAAAAATCCAGACTGCCTACATATTCCTAAAAATTCTCACCCACCTAGAACATCTTCTTTTTCTCAGTGCAAAAACAGGCTGTCTGGTCCCAAGCAAACAGATTATGTGTTTAACTGGAACAGAAGTTAATTTACCTCAATACTTTAAAGGTAAAGCATGCAAAAACACCAGAACGAGGAAAATACTAGGGCAACCTTTCAGAAATGGGGATGCACCACATTAAGACTGGTCATGGCTCTGGCTGCCAGCCTCACAGATGCTTCCACAGCCAAGTGCCATGGTCTTCACTTAGAGGTAAAGAAAGCATTAACATTTGGAGCAGAAGCAGCCTGCCTGTGGCAAAGACAGCACAAATGGGAAGTGTCACATACTAGTTCTACTTGTATGTCCAAAACTCCCATGATAAACTACCTCTGCTCTAAGTGGTACCATTTAATCATTTTGGTATGGTGCAGTCACATCTGCTCAGCTGCTCTCTCCACACTAATACGATGATACTCCTATCATCAGCATCTATGTCAAACCACTGCACTGTTTGTTTATACTGAATTAAGAACCAAGTCCTTTTTCTACTGTATATGATCAGGAAGAGTTCTCAAACTGACTATATAATAAGTTTAGAAAAATCTCTGCCTGCTGTCCACTGATGATGCAACAAATAAGGTTTCTACCAGTCAGAGAATACTAAAGCTATTCAAGAGGTTTCATTTGTGTTTCAAGACTTTTCAGCACTGAGGAATTATCTCAGCTTATATTTGCATGGCTTTAAAATTACTCTGGACTTATTTCAAGCAATGCAATTATTTGAGCAATAAAAACTTGAATTATTTTTGAGTTGTTTATACATCTTAATGGATTTTGCTTCCTAGCTGAATACAAATATGGAACAGAAAATCTTGTGTACATCTGCCCACAAGCAGAGCAGAATGTCATGGATCACAATGAATGGCAATTTATGGGGTCTTTGTGAGCAGGGGTTTATTTCAGTCTTAAAAGGGGGGATGAATATTAGCATGATTTGCTGTCCTGCAGAATGTTTCGTGTACCTTTGAAAAAAAGTAATTTGTGAAGGCACCAGTTGAGAGGGGAGCCTAGACCAGTCCCAGTACATCTGTTTAGTAATGTAGGGGAAAGCCCTCCCCCTCACCTGTATCATGAGATGCAGCAGGTGAGCACAGCACACATTTGCTGCAGGTCACAGCTCTGAGCACTGGCCACACACAGGAAGGCATCAGACTGCAAGGGTTCCTCTGCCCTCCCAGCAAGTGCATCATTTCTATCATACAAGACATGGTTAGACCAGAATAAACACTTTTTCCAAAACCCACTTGTGGGCTGCTTGTGAAATGTCCCTATGGGCTAGACGTTGAAAGCTTCCCATGCACCTCTGACCCAGAGGCATGTGCACCACAGTAAATTCAGCCTGAAGTCCCCCTGCTGCTGTAGTGCAGGACTAGCCTTGACTATTGACTGCTGCCCTAGAAAACTGGAACAAAATGCAACTTCTCTATGTCAAAGCATAACATTTTTAACATGAATTTTTAATTTCTCAAAAGATGAAAACACTGAAAACAAGACCATACAACACTGGGGAAAAGTGATGGGATCATTTGTATTCTACTATATTTAGGAGAAAAAATAAAGCAGATCTCCTCATCTTCACTGAACTCATTGCTATATCCACTATAGCAGTGAATTTAAAAATAACAGCTTTGCAAAACACCTTCCATTACAGAACCCAGCTTGGTAATGCTTTATTTCATCAGGTAGATAGAGAATTTCCCTGGGAAAATTCTGCTACAACTGCTGTCAAAATTATCATACCTATTTGAAATGTTTTTTGGAATCTATCTTCCCTCAACAAGGCTCCTAACAAGCTATCTAATCACGAATGAAAACAAAAAAGTCCCATTACTCAGGAAAAAGGAAACCGTTGGCAAGTAACTCAGTAAATACTCAGTGGCAGATGCATCACTGTACCAAGAGCTTTAATAAACAAATTGGATATGCTAAATAGTACAAGGGATCATGAGAACTTCATCTCACACAACAGAATTGAACATCCAAAGGTGAAAAAAAAGCCAAATAAAACAAATTCAAAGCGCTCATTCACACTTCAGTTAAATCCACTGCACCCTGCTGCATACTTTCTGCTAGACTACTAAAAAAATTCAAGTGAAACTGTTAGGTATCAATCTAATGCCATGAAAGACTGGAACTAAGTCTTTTAGATACCATGGCATTTCTATTCAAAAGAAAAAGATATACAAACTCATACACTTCATTTATTCTTATACTTGTTACTGCGCATTATAAGTGTGTATTTGTGCAAGTAAGTACGCAAACAACCCATCAAAAACAATACAATAATTAATAATGATGCAGACAGCATTCACATCAGTATAGTGCAGGTTTCCAAGCTCTTGCTAATTACCATGAAAGTTGTTCCATCACAGTTACATTCCACACTGTTTAGCACATTAATCCTCATTTCAACGACATATGCAATTTATATGGCTGACTTGTATCTTTGCATAAACATATTGCTGAAACATAAACATGCTGCCAACATCACACCTACATAGTTACATTTATATATAAACTTAACTAATTATTATGCAAAACCCAACACAGTATGACCTCCAATTTTTGGGGAGGTACTACTCTTGGATAGAAACCAAGCTATTAAATGTGCCACAAAGGATACCAACGTGTGTCAGTGATCATGTACTTTCAGAGTGCTCAGTCAGCACTTGTACGTCAGTACCATTCAGCTGTGAATCCCACTTAGGTTACAACTGACTTTTGGAACTCTAGTTAGTTTTGCTTGAACATAAGAAACTTTGGGAACCTTCTCTACTAACATTTGAAAATCATACTTTAAGTCAAATCTTTTCTCCACATCCTCTACGCAATCTCTACCAGCAAAACCCAAAAGGGTTTGTGTAAAGGACTGGATGAGGCCACAACCAACCTGATCTAAAATGGCCCTTCCAGTCAAGGTCTTCCAGGCTACCTCTGCTTTATTACTCTATTAATTAAAACCTCAAGATTAGTCCAAGTTATATTTTAATGACTACCCTCAAGTTAAAAATATTTAAAATACAGATCTCAGGTTATTGATAAGATCTGACATTATGTTTTCAGGACTACCAGATTTTATATTTTTTTCAAATGTTTCAGTACTAAAGATATCACACTATATCAAACAGTTCTCTTCTTCCCCCAAGGCAACTGTTTCAAAATAACTAAATCAACTACAAAGTTCACTAAGATAGATAAGTTCACATACTTAAGAGATTGGTAATAAAATACTGACATTATTCAATAATCATTTGATTTATTCGAACTCTTTTAGTATACAAGCTTTTACTAACACATGCATAAGCTAGATTCCATCCTATTCCTTCATAACCAACACAAAACTTCATTAGCAGCTATTTTTCAGAAAAGAAATAGACTGTATTTATAATTTTCCTCACCAGAACAAAGTCACTGAAACTTTATTTGTACAATATGCACGTGAAAAAAAGAATAAAACCTCCTTTCCACTTGAAACACAATGTACACTATGCAACAGCACTCAAAAAAAAATCTGATCAAAATTTACAAGCAGTACATCTTAAGAGTTCACCAAATTAGGCTCAACGACAGCAAAGAATAATTAGAAATGCTCTAATACACAAATTGGCATTACCCAAAGGTTTCTTTTCTGCCTGCGTGCCCTTCAGGTATTGTGTTCTACACATAAAATTCTCCAACTGCAAAATTCCAACTCCTTTCTCTTAACCAAATACTCTGATACATGAATGGCTTTACCTTCATACTTCAGTAAAAGATCTGAAAGGAACTTCAACTTCACCCACAGCTGCTGTCCACTAAGGAGACTGTCCAGCTCTCTTGCAATTTCAGAAGAACCCTATGATTGACCCTATGAACTAAAATCACCCTATGATTTCAATATGCTTTGCTTCAATTCAAAGCCACTTGAGCCATCTACTCAATGAAGTAGATGGTGCCAAATCCCTGAAATACACCATGCATGTATACTGCACAGCTATAGATACATGAATACAGAAAAAACCCAATCCCAATTGGCTGGAAATAGTTAACATCTAGAAAATTAAGTTTGTGAAACACTTAAGTTTGTTAACACTGGATAACTGATACTAATCAATGCTACAAAAATATCCTCAGGAGAAGCAAGTTTGTTGTAATGTCAAATGAAGTCAGAAACACTTTTTCCTGAAAATTATGGGAATAAAACAAAACGCAGAATATACTATTTCCAAGGAAGAGCTGATGAAACCCAAACTATAGAATACAGACTAGAAGTTACAGGAGAACTTTCCCAGGAAATATGTGGGAATGCAATAAAATTGGCATTGATGGCTTTTTTCCACAGTTAATTCTCCAGGGCTCAAATGGCATCACCAGATCTTCACAAGTTTCCCACCAGCCACAGGAAAGTGGTCTGCATTATTTTAGAAGTTGAGGAGGAGTAATATGTGTATATATGTTAATACATATATGTATAAATACATACGTATATATATTTTTATATATGTACACACACACACACATATATAACAGATCTTCTCTCACCAGGAATACAAAACTAAACCCTTTAGAACTAAACAACACACACAGGTGGTTCTGTGTGAAAAACCAGAAACTTGTTATCTATGTCAGGAGTAGTTCCATTACGGGCAGACAGATGGAAGGGGTCAAGGCTGGAAAGGTGACATTCATCATTTCAATCCAGGGTCAGTGGTCTAACCATATTTACCAATTATCAAAGTAGTCTTCTACTGCAGATGTCTACAGAGGCCAAGAAAGGCCTTGCCCATATCCAACACACTAGCTGTTAAAAAGGTGGCTGTTAAAAGTTTAGAGATAGCAGTATGTCATTATTCATGTCCTAGGACACAATCACAGGACAATGTCTTTTCAAAATTTAGAAATGACAAACAGAATATTCTTAGCAGGATTTCCTTGTCTATTTTCACTGCATAGCTTCTTAGTTCCTTCTTACACTGAAAACTGGGCCATCTGCTTTTCCATATGTGTAAAGGTTCTACAAGGACTTGGCTTACTGCAAGCCATTGAGACTTCAGCTTCTTTCTCATTCCATCTTTTCAGCAATTCCAGCACAGACACCTTTCCACCTTCCATAATGAGGCTCCCTGAGTCCTAAAGGATTTCTGGGTCATCCTCTATTCAACTAAAATACTGCTCTACACAAAACTTTGAAGAACAAAGGCATCTTACCCCTCATACTACCGTTTTTGCAGCCCTGGGGTTTAATGCATCAGCAGGAAACAAACCTTTAAACAGCTCCATTGTAAAATATAAATATTTAATTGTTTATAGCATAGGTTGTTCTTATTGAGGAAAACAAAGACAATCCTAGGCAAACTGCCATCAATGTTTCTAAAAACAAGGGTCTACCACAATTATTTTCCTCTATCTGGTTGAGCCTGGAAAACTAGTCTGCTGCTGAGGAGTGGCATCTGCTGGCAGACAAGCACTCCACAAAAATCAGATTCACCAGTAGAACAAATAATAAAAATTTTTTAGAAGACAAATCAGAGTTCACATTATTTACAAAGCCACAGTCGCTCCCTTCTTGATTAACAGGATGATGAACTTTTTCTCAACAGTGTAACTCCTTTCAGTTATGCTGATGGCACTGAATTGCCTATGAACCAGAACAACATTGCTAGCGCTACCAATGAGATTTCTTCTCACTTCTCAATCAGCAGCTGAACTGAAGAACAAAAGACATGTTTGCCATTTAATTAAAACCCCTCCCATCATGGATCTCTTAAATAAATTCTTACAATGACTTACTGTAATGGATGTTAAATAGCTCACCAGGGTACTTCACTGTGAACAATAAACTGAATTTAAAAGGCCCAGAAAACAACTGAATGTCATGATTTGCTGAACACTTTAAAATTAATTCTAAGCATCAAATCAAATTTAAACTACTGCAAATAAGGTACATAGACAGTCAAGTAATTGAATATGAACCAAAATATCCTTAATTTTAGAGCGGCCTGCTTGTACCACAGCCAAAAGCTGACCTACATCTTCCACAAGGTTTTATTCCTGGAACTGTGGCAAACTAACTTTTTGGCTTAAAATATCATGGTGAATGGCTGACACATGCCATACTCATTTTGAAAAGGACAGAAAAAAGAGAAAGAAATCCAGTTTAAATGTTTCACTGGTGTCCAGGAATAAAAGCAGGAATAAATAATATTTTATATTATATTTTCATTTTTAAAGAAAAGAGTACCATGCAATACCAACATATTTTGTAACAGCATCTAAAATGTGACATTACTAACAATAAAGCTTTTCATTTGGTGAAGAAAACATTTGTGTTTGGGTTATTACTATACACTTCCAAAAATACAAGTGCTTAAAAACTCAACAGATCTGTTATGAAAAAAAATAAATAAATAAAATTTTTAAGAAGAGTTTTGTATCTACATACTGAGGCTCCATCTGCTCTGGGCATACTCTCCTGGGGACTACCATGGCATCACAGAATATGCCAAGTTGGAAGGGACCCACAAGGATCAGTCCAACTCCTGGCCCTGCACAGCACCATACAAAAGAGTCACACCCTGTGCCCAAGAGTATTGTCCAAACACTTTACCAATGCAAATCCAAACTAGAAAGCACATTATGACAATATTATGACTAAACCAGGTGGAAACTACAGTAAAGTTTTCTAATTGAAAAGCCTTTTCAGAATCTGCAGCAGTAAGTTAATTCTCAATATATATTTCAATGAATAATTTAACAATAATTGAATCTGTAGGAATTCTAGATTATATTAGAAAATTCAGCATCCTACCTTTTTCTAGCATAGGAACAAGGCTTCTCTAGCTAAGTATTTGCTGCCATCATGTGTACACTTTAAAAATTGCAAACTTATGAACAATACTTTTCCTTCATCAGGTCAAAAATCAGCCATGAGAGTACACAGAAGGGCATTACAGACTTCAGCCAGAAGGTGATGAAGTTTCAAGGATTGCTAATGTAATATGAGTTCTTACCTCAATATAGACTGCCTATTATAATCCAAATTCTATTAGAAAGACCACATGCTTTCATTATGCAATCATAAGAAGCAAGAAATTGATTATAAGTAAATAGTATTTGATGTTGCATAAAAAAATAAACCAGTTGCTCTGGCTTATTCCATGCAAATATCAGTAATTCCAACACCACCCAACACCTTCAACCATGACACCTCCAAAGAAGCAGTGGTGATGGGGACTTAAAACTCAAACCCTTCCACCATATTTTTTCTGGTTCAGGAAGAAAAAAAAAGAAAAGAAAGAAAAAATATGTTGCAGTCACCTAATGTTAATTTCCTCTAAATTATGAAATAGAACAGTTCAGCAAGAAGAAAAAAAATACTATAAACTTGCGTAAGACTAGTTTATCAAGCTTACACTATTCAGTAATTCCCACAGTGAAAGGGAAGATGCATCTACATTGTGTCTGCTGTTAGCCAGTCTTGATATATGGGTGCGAGGTCAATTTA
This sequence comes from Eulacestoma nigropectus, assembly GCA_013397775.1. Lineage (NCBI taxonomy): Eukaryota > Metazoa > Chordata > Aves > Passeriformes > Eulacestoma > Eulacestoma nigropectus. The sequence goes on from VZTE01002256.1 coordinate 85,707, forward strand.
GAAAGTATTTTACAGATTTACCTAGTTACTGCAGTGAGGGAAAAAGTACACCATGCTTTCTTTCATCTCAGACTGCTCTGTCTCTCACTAATATCCCTGAAACAATAAACAACAGCACATTAACAGGACTCAACCCCCCCCCCACATACCAATAAGCCTAAAATCCAACACTCAGTAACTCTGCTTATAGTATGAATTCTAACTTGTTCACTAGAAATACCTCATTATTATACATTACCTCTGGAAATGACCTTTAAAAGCTATAAATTCAATCATTTTATCAGATACTATGATTAAATATCTTTTCTAAATTATATCCTTCAAAAACACAGTTTGAAATTAGCAGCTTTGAGAGATAGAAACAAAAAATATTTCAGCAGAAATTTTCTGCTCAATGGATTCCCAGGAATGAGCTGTACAAAAAGCAGGATATCACTAAGAAGACGTATACTTGTAAGTAGTCAGCTTCAGCCTCAAAACAGCCAAAGCTGTCGGCATTACAAAAGACAGCTAAAGCAACATGAATGGTGACAAAGATGCAACTAAATACAAGATCATGAGGTTAAAATCTGAGGTTCAACTTCTTGCAAAAACAATACTCAATAAAATTACTTTAATACCAGTGAACTGTATAAAAAAACCTTTCATTATTCAATGGGTACACATCAGTATGTCCTAAGTATAGCTCTCTATATAAAAATCTGGGGCTTTAAAATCCTCCAATATGCGTAACGCTGTTTGTGCAATCTCACATTATGCTGAAAGAAGAAGGAAAAAAACCAGTTTCCAAACAATTATTCTGATGTGCTCCAGATGCCATTTTAACTTGCAGAAAATACCAATTTTGTGTCTACACAGGACAGAAAGGCACATCTATACACGCAATTACAGCACTCATAATATTATTGCAGTAATTACAAAATATGGTACTTGACAGCACTTGTGGAAAGTTGGCAGTGTTTATAGTGTTGACAGTGGAAATGCACTGACAACGCAGTAAAACCTACCATGCTTACAAAACACTACATGCTGACAGTATTCACACAAGTACCAAACAAATGCTAGAAGGAAGGTGTCAATAAAATACAAACAAGCAGAAATCCTTATAATTTTGCAACTGCAATTCATACTCTGTTTGACCCACTATATTGTCTTAAAATGCAACAAAGTTCAGACCTCGATACCTTCATCTGAAAACCTAACCTGGTAAGGTTTTCTAAATTCTACTGAAAAATACTTTAAATACTAAAAATAGGGATGTAACACTGGGGGCAAAACAATCAGAATACCCATCTGCTCCTCCTTCCTTTTTTTTTTTTTTGTTTACATGTAAGAGAAAGCAAGAAATCTAACAACACTCATACTTGCACACACACAACTTGAAGAAAACCTTTTTCAGACACCCATTTGCTTTCAGTAACCTGTGTCATGTCAAACTTTTTGAAATGGCTGTCAAGGAATACTGAAAAAGAGGAATCAGCCTAATTCACAGCAAATAAGATAAACTTACATTCAAAGAGTATTTGGATATCTGAATGCACAAAATAACAGACTGCTGATCATTGCAGCTCTAACTTAAAAAAATCTGGAGGTCCTGAGAATTATGTGTTATTACATTTATAATTTATACATAATAAAGGCTTTCGATTCTCTAAGTTTCACACACATACACAAGTACAATGGTATGTTAGATAGCATGGTTATGCACATGCTGTCTCAAATGGCTGAGACAGAATTTTGTACCACCACTAGATGGAAACCTGAATTACCTTTTTAACTCACAATTCTGTAAATGCTCCATTACTGGTTCAGCTTCTACTGTGTCTGGCTGTTTTCTTATTTAGAGAGCTATTCTCACACTGGCTGTCACTAGCCTATACTCATTAGGAAGGTGTCCATGGAGCAGACAGTCACAAAACTTCTACAGTATCTTCAACCCTGAGAGTATTAACAGAAAAATGCCCTGCCAGTGCTACTCAACGCAAGGAATAAACTGTTACACTCATTAGAGATGCACCCCACTACAGCAATTTAAACTTCTCAATCTAAGTTACAACTAATAAAATTGCTATACTCTGCCATGAAATTTCAGTTCAGGGATTCAATTCATGCCACATTTTAAATATCAAAGGCATTCTACGAAACCATCTGAAATTTACAAAACTATTTGAACATCATGTATTTATACTTGCAATGTACCTTGTTGTGAGGTGACTGGCACACGCAAGTGACTGACATTACTGCTGGATGTGACCCCTATGACTCAGATATTATTTCCTGCTGTGTCAAAACACTTGTAAATAAAAACTTCAACTAGCAGATAAGCAGTTACCAAAATAGCCATCTGACTAGCTACATGCAATCATAGATATGATAGCATATAGATAATTGGTATGGTAACACGACAAAAGCATTGAGAATACTGAGGCCACAGTTTATAAAATTTTAGATTTGGAAAATACAGTAAAGGTCTAAAGACTGCCTGGATTCTCCATGGAAGAGAAGCAGACACCAGCTCCTGCTTCTAAACCCAAATCAGAAAGGGCACTGAAAGGATGGAAGTGATGGCATAATATGAAAAAGATGTTATTTGCATGATACTTCACAACAGAGATCCACGTGGTCAACCTTTCCAATTGCACATAAACACTAATTCAGGACACTCACCAAATCATGCGTGCACCCAGGCAAAGTTTCATCAGAGGTAGACTTCAAATCTTACAACCAAGCAGGCCACCAGGAATGCTAGGTCAGAGGAGCAGCCTGATTTCCTGCAGCCATTAATACCCAAATTCCACATGCTCTTCAGTTTATCAGCCACAACTCCCTGGCTCTCAGAAAAGTGCAAAATTCCTTCGTGCCTTTTGAGAAATATAATACAAAATAGAGGAAATTGACTCCAATTTAGTTCTTACGAATTAATAACTAGTGAACACCCTAAGTGGGGGATAAAAACATAGGACTCAGTAGGAACTTACTCTTAATAAGAAAGTTTTCATCCAGATAGCCATAAAAATCACTAAAAGCAAATTCCAATGTATCCGGTAATGTTAAAATGAAATACTACTTGAAAATCCTATTTCACAACTTTAATAAAAGTACTAAAACGGCAAAAAACCTAAAGACATATTTTACTTCCAAAAAAATGTATTTCTTTGTCAGGCAAAGAAAACATCTCTTATATAATGTACTTCACTGAAACTGAGAGCAGAATTCAGAACGCCAGCAGCAGTTCTATACTTACACAACCTACATTATTTGCTGAAAGACAGCACAAAGGGAAACCCACACATCTCATTCCCATTTCAGTCTGACTCCAGTACTGGCCACAATTTCCTCTTCCACCCTCTTTTGCTCTTCAAATTCTCCATTCAACATTTCAACATATTTTTGCGTGCCAGTAGCTTAAAAATAAATCAAGAAGGGGAGGGAAGATCATACTCACCCAGAAAATTAAAAAGCAAAAGTTCTGTAAGTGTATCCACTCATAAGCAGAAAAAGACATATCAGAACAACTATATTCCCTGAAATATGACAGCATCCCACAATCATCCCAGCAAAGTAAATACTGCAAGTGACACAGACAACTGAAAATAAATTTGATGAATGACAATGATTTGTATTGCATCAAATACACTGATTCAAAAAATTTCGTCATTCCTGAGAGACTACGTGACCAGGTTCTCCACAGAGTCCATTTGAAAGTTTATAAAAAGGCTTTCAGGGTCAAGAGTGGCCAAAGAATTTCCAAGGCAATTTACTCAATCTATTAGATTGAGAAAACGTGTAATTCTGCAGAATGATTCTGCTCATCTTAGAGACAGTCCAGGTCTTCTCATCTACTGGGTCCGGTTCTTTAAAAAAGCCAAGTACAAAACGGTCATTTTTAAAATTAATGCTTAAATGTGAAACAAATTGTTATTGAAATTATTTAGCTGAATATTGTACCTATTGCAATCTGAAATGAAGTAACCAATACTATCTTAATACTACCTAATCTTATGCAAGCATTCTCATCAGCTACCATACGATTTAGAAGACTGTTGAACTAATTGACTTATCATACCTGTCAACATTAATTCAATAGCATTCCAAGGTAATAATCAGTATCAATCTAATTATATCAGCAGTCTCCTGTAAACGAGTACCAATTATTTTAATTAAAATATTAAATATTTAGAAAATAGATAGGAACATATATTAATAATTTATATGCTTAATTTGAATCTACCTGAACAAGCATAATTCCTGAACAACAAAGCTTACTTTTTTTGTATTCCCTTTTAATATTTTCCAGCAGGTTTCCAGATACAAACTAGCAACCCAATACCAATGATAGAAAAACCACAATACTTATATTTTCCTACTTTTATATAAATACATATGAACTTGCAGTCTATTATTATTGGTCGTACCCATTTAAAAACTCTTCCAAGAATATTAAGTGGATAGTTTCGCTATTTTATAAATGCAAATAGGTCAGCTTAGGTTTCCTACAAAACTACATTAGCCATCTACATGGTTGGCACTAACATTAAATCCCCAAATTTCTGTGCATTCTAAACAAGCACATCCCTTCTCATCTCCTTTACAGGAAAACAACATGAACCATTCACATACCACAGCAAATATCATTTCAGAGCTTTTTACTGCTTTTTTCCCCCCTTCATTTTTAAAGCTGATCTTAGAAACCTCCCTACAGGTTTTCCACCATGTTTCACAAGAAATAAAGGAAATTTGTTCAGTTTGTGAGACACAATCACAGAATCATTCAGACTGGAAAAGACCTCTAAGGCCATCGAGTCCAACCTTTGATTGAACACAACTTGTCAACTAAAACACAGCACTAAGTGCCATGTCCAGTCATTTCCTGAACACTTCCAGGGAGAGTGATTCCACTACCACCCTGGGCACTCTGTTCTTAACAACCATTTTTGTGAAGAAATTCCTTCTGATGTCCAACCTGAACCTCCACGTGGCATAACCTAAGGCTATGTTCTCTCACCCTGTCACTAGCTGCCTGGGACAAGAGGCCGACTCCCACCTGGCTACAACCTCGAATTAATATGCCCAGTTCCCTTGAATCAGCACAATTAAGCAGCAAGGGGGGCGGGGAGATCATTTGAGGCAACCATAACGTGATTGAAACGCCAGGCCTGTTTTTTAACCGTTTAGCTAATATGAATCAAACTGGAGGACAAGAAAGCACACCGCAGACTATGAACTAGTATATTCAAGCACAGCCAGAAGGTGAGACTACCCAAAAAGAGCCTGAAGAGTTTCAGCAATAGTCAAGTAGTTTCATGTTAAAATAAGATATCTTTGGAAATTTTCATTTAAAAAGCATTTAGGATGACTTATTAAGATTACACTTCATATTGAAATCCTCATTCAAAGTCAAGAAACATCACTGCAATCATCATATCCATAACCCTTACCATTTGATGAATATAAATCAAGATACATTATTTTAACATAAAAATAAGAATACTAATTTTCTGTAACATGAGACATCATGCCAGTCTGTACCAGATGCCCTGCCCTGCATGCAACAGAAGGCATGAGGAAAGAACATTTCCAGATGGAAGCTGAATACTGACGACACTAAAGTGCATACAGCAAGATATACACTTAGCCTTGAACAAGCAAATTGGGAAGAAAAATGTTGGAAACGCAACACACCAAAATACTGTTACCAGAGCTGTAACTATGCATTTTTCTAAATAAGAGAAACTTAACAGGAAATTTAAACAAGCAGTTTGTATTAATGCTGTAGTGATTTGTTTAGGTGGATTTTTTTGTTTGGTTTTTTGTTTTGTTAAATAAAATTAGCATTATCTCAGCTTCACTCGTGGCTACCTGTGTCACTCCCAGGCAAGAACCAGGCACTCCACAGCTACGCTGGTGTGCCCTGCAGGAACTGTCCAGGAGCTTCCAGCCTATTTCTGGTCAAAAGAGTGTCCTGCTGCCCAGGAAGGGTGCAAAGAATAAAACACAAGGGAAACAAGTGGTGCACAATACAACTGCTCACCACCTCCTGACTGATGCCCTGCCCATGCCTGAGCAGTGATCAATCCCTCATGGCCAACTTCCCCCAGTTTATATACTGAACATACAATAGGTTGTATGGTATGGAATATCCGTTTCGCCACTATTGATCAGCTGTCCTGGCTATTCTCCCTCCCAGCTTCCTGTGCATCTCCTCACTGGGAGATGGGCATCTGAAAAATACTTGATTTAGAGTAAGCACACTTAGGAACAGCTAAAACAGCACATTACCAACATTATGCTCATACTAAATCCAAAACACAGCACTGAACAAGCTACTACGAAGAAAATTAACTCTATCTTAGCCAAAACCGGGTCAGATGACTGACACTAACATGAATTAGCGTTTAATTAAGAGTCCAGAGTTACCCAATCCCAGTTTGTCCACAGTCCACTTTGCTCAATTACCTAGTTCAAGTCTTCATGGGGCTGGGAACCATAGCATAACATAAGATGCACAGCTAGTCTCACAGGCCAAAAAACTGAAATCCTGATTTAAATTCCACACTTGAAATGGATTATTATTTCGGTGAGAAAAAGATCCCAGAACAAAACAAAAATTAAAGATGAGAAGAGACGTTAACTATGTGCTAATATCTCCCAGCATCGTTAAGAAGACAGACATATTTGCAAAGTTCTTTATACTCATACACTCAAAACAGTTATTAAATTAGTTTCCTTTCCTTGAACATATCATAGCTAATAGCACTAAAATGTCAGGTTTCAAAATTCAACTTCTGTTGCTCGTAGTCTAATTTTTGTCACAATTTTCCCTATAATCTACTTTTAAAACATTCCAAAACTGAGAAATATTTTCACTATTTGTTTACTTCACTTTAAAAAAGGCTAAAGATATTTCGATGTAAACACTTCAATGTAGACATTTACTTCCTTTTCTAAAACTATTTTAAGGAAGATTTTAGCACTGAAAATAGTAACCTGTAACTTGTCTTTTTAGCTCATGTTAAAATCGAAAGCAGTGATGCAGAAACATTTCAGCAATATCAAGTAAATGGCAATTGAGAATTACAATAGCATCAGGCATTTGAGAGGTAGATAAAAATTTCCCTGATTTGAGTATCTATCAGTTGGCAAGAGGCAATTAAAATACACTTATTTCTTTCCTCTGTAGAGAATACCAGGCACTCTTCTATCTGCTTATTCCTGATGCCCCAGCCCAAGTTACTTTAACTCACAAGATTTCAGCTACTGCAGGTAGAAGGGATGGGTCAGTTCTTCCCCACTACCCTTCTACTGGTAAGCTGGGAGGCAATGGATGCTACCTCTGCTAACTATCTTCCACTGCAAAGCAGAACAGAATTTCCTTCCATAGAAAGGAAAACAGTTTTGAAATTCAAAACCACTACCAAACCAGTAGTTCAAGGAGCATGAAAATTAATGGGAAGCTTGTCTATACATCTGTCTCTTTCAGATGTGCTCATGCTTTAACTGAAGCTTCTCTGTGAAGTGTCAATACATTTGCCTGCCATGTGGACTTTTTGGGGGACCTATTAATATGCTAACATCTACTGGGGTCCAGGCATGTGGGGAAAGATCCTTATGGGTCTCCCTCCTCCGCTGCTTACGAAACTTGTTACAACTCCATCACTCGGGAGGTATCTGCTTTTCTCTCCTTGGTGAAACCAGGCACTAAGTTCAGGGGAAGGGGTATTAAGCAGAGAAGCAATGTTCACAAAGACTTGTTTCCTTAGGAAACACTGAAAAAAAGTCACTCAAAGATGAAATGCAAGTTCATAGGGAAGCTATTTACACCTATGTACTTAGCTAGTTATATTTATACAATTAGTTATCTATGTAGTTATAAATATGTATGTAGACTTATATAATGTATTATTATAGATCAGACAGATAATTGTGTGTATATTATTATTTATATATAGATAATTATATAACTGTTGTCACTCTGTTACATATATCTGTGTGCATAACTATGACCACACATATTTGAGACAAGGCAATGAGAACCACAAAAGATAACCTGCCCAGAGACATGGAGCTACAAGGCACTCTGCACCTCTGTAAGGTGCACCTCCCCTAAGGTGCTCCTTTAGGGGAGCATGCTAGAGGAGACAGAATCAGCTGGGCTGGAAAAGACCCCTGAGATCACCGAGTCCAACCTCTGAACAGCTGCGACCGCCCGGCGCCCCTGACCTTGCCGGGGCCTGCCCTCCGCCCCGCCGGGCCTCGCCGCTCCCGGCCGCGTCCTTGCCTCGCGGGGCGGCGGGCACTTGCCTCCCATTCCCGCAGGAAGCGCTGGGCCTCGGCGGGCCCGGCCGCCTTGTGCCTCCGGAACTCCTCCTTGACGTAGCGGTCGCCCAGGTGGCGCAGGGCGGGCGGCAGCGCCCGGTGCAGCTGCAGGATGCGGCGGTACAGGCGGCGCGCTCCGCCCGCCATGGCGGCGGCCGTGTGGGGCGGGCCGAGGCCCGGGCCGCACCTCCTCCGCGGCCGCCGGGTCAAACCAGCGCTCAGCGGTCCCTGTGGGGCGGCACTGCCCGTAAACTTGGAGCCTGCGTCGTGCCGGTGGTGTTTAAAAAGATACCGAGAACTGTAGCTGCAAATAGTAGGTGTAAAAATGCATGGAGGATATTGTTTCAAAAAGACGGGTGCGAGTGGCAGGGATCACGATATGTAGATATAGATATAAAGGAAACAGTTCATTTTTGGCTCCAGGTTCACCACCAGAAGAACTAACTGTGTACTTAATACGAGGGTAGAATGTGGCACAAATTAATTGCGCCACTAAGCCCAAGCGTCATACGCTTAACTTTGATTTACTTGCATTTTCACTATGAGACGAGAGGAGCCCTAGCAAGAAACCTTACTGCCTCCATGGGGCTGCTGCGGACTTTGTGCCACCGCGTTTACACTACCGAGCTCCTGCTTTCTCCTACCTCCCACTTACAGCCAAGCTCCAACTGCCTAGCTGTCCATAAAGCTTTTTCAGCAGCTTGACATCACATCCAACTCGCCCATGTGGAAAAACCTTCAAATGCCAACAGTCATAGATATTATGGAAAAAGCAGTCAGGCAGTGGCAGCAGTGGCAAAAGTCCTGCCTCATAACGGGTGGGTGTTAAGCTCCCTCCAGCCAGTCAAATTACTCATGATTCAAAACAAAAAGGAAACATTTCCATAGGACCTGGGAGTATTAAGCTTTACTAAAATACTAGGAAACTACTTAAAAATTTACTGCCTCATCAAAAGCCCAAGTCCAAGTCATGATGTGAGAGCAACAGAGTAAAGAGCAAAGAACAGGCTATTTTACTGACTACTATTTTTTTTTTATGTTTATTTATTATCCTAAGCACTTCACTGATGGAAATCTGAAGTTCCAGTAACACAAAGTTACTGAAATAAATGCAAATATTTATAGGTTCACTTTTTTCTCAACGACAGTCTCTTGTCCTTTTCATGCTGGTGATGCTGTCAAGAGTGAGCCGTCGGGCCCTGGCAGAGGTGGCCTGATCCTCAAATTGATTGGTCTTGCTATATTTTCAAACTGTATTTTCTGCAGACATTTCTTTGAGGAAGGATTTCTGGACCTCATGCATTTTGTCTACCGTATGTCCTTCAATGTGTTTGCAGTTTAAAAGGATTGAGGTTAAAAAACTGATTTGCTGTATCACTTATTTGCAGTGATGCAATTCCACTGAATCATGTCAGGGTGCATTCATTTAGAGAAATTATTTAAATATTTTATTATATCTTGACCACCTCGTGTTGCACACCGAGAGCTTTCTCCTTGCTAATCCACCGTGTGTGGTTTTTAGGACTTCTCTTCCTTCCATGGCCTGCTTAAGCCCTCTGCTGGGCACTTACTTTGCCACTCAAATATTCACCAGGCTCAAATACCAACTCAGGCAGATCTGTGACCTTCAACATTTCTTATATCTTGTCTTTCTGTCCACAGAGACCAAAAGCCATTTTTGCCCATCCTGTGGGGCAGGTGGTTCCTCTCCAGGAGAATTCCTGCAGCATCTCTGCACCTCCAGGCTGCTTCAGCTGCAGCTCTTGAGCCTCCTCCATGCGCCTTCCCTAGGTGCTGCTAGAGGAGCGAGGAATTTACCAGTGAATTCCCCATGGAGCAGAAGATAAGAGCTATAAGCTCATCAAGCTGCTGATAATGGTCTAAGTTGTCAGTCTGTGTCTATTAACAATTTTTATACGCCTAAGTCCTCGAAGGTTTCTGCACCATGAGGCAATGTGGAGAGATAGCAGAGGAGTTGAATTATTCTTTGCATATGGGCACAAAAGGTCTCACCGTCAGAACTCATTAAGGTATGATGTGATATTAGAGGTATTATTTCCATATAATGACTTCTCAGTCATCATTGCTCAAAATATCCGTGCCACACTTTGAATCCAGACACAATTTTAGTTAACATGCATGAGTGCAGCTCCTTTGCTTGCCTCTTTTTGGTTCCTGCCTCTGCTTCCAGGCAACACTGCTTCTGTGCAGGACGCTGGGGCATCTGTCCTACTGCTCCTGGTGCTCCACAGCCTGGGAGCACTTCTTAGCTTGCATGAAGGAAAGAGGCACCTCAGGAGAGTGGTTCATCCCACTCCTTTTTGGGCAAGTGGACGCAATTAATCATTACTTTTTTTCAAGTGTCGGTAGAAGGATGTACTGTGGTACATGTGATTTAGACAAATAATTAAGGATTATTCTGTGTCTGACTGGGCTTTAGAGAACTGGATCAGTGTTCGTTGTGCTAGAATTGGTGTGGATCCTACCAGAGTGTCTTTCTGCCATACTCCATCATAGTGCCTTTGGATCTGGGGAGGCACTGTCTGAAATAGGTCAGCACAAAGGCAGGCAGAGTGGCTTAGCCAATATATTAAATCTCTATTTGCATGGCTAGTGTGTGTGAGCAGCAGCTCAGCCTTTTCCCAAGGATTTACAAGAAATCTATGGTAAAGCATGGATGCTAAGTGGTGTAGTTTCTTAGCAATCCTTCTGAGCTTTTGACCCTGTGAATCTGCCAGAGTGGCCATGTTGTTTGCTACAGTCAGTTCTTATTCCAAGTGTAGAAAGACTGGAGGAACACTTCCATGTTTATTTTTTCCTTTTATCAGCACTATGTTGACTAAAAAAGATTAAGCTGAAGTATTTTTTGAGCTGGTATAATTGCTGTAATTTTTTAAATTATCAAGAGCATCCTGAGAGAAGTTCTTTTTGTAAATCAAAATAAATGATTAAATATAGAATGCAATGATGTGATATTTCTTTCCAGAACTGTTGGTAGTCCTGATGAAGCTAAATTGTATTGTCATATTTAAAAAAGCCTCCACAGAATAATCTGAAATCTTCTTCTATAAACTGTGGGTAAATGTTAAAGTACAGTCTAATTTTCTGCTATTAAAAAAAGAGTATAGCCTTGTTCCATGTTTCCTTTTTCTGCATTGTGCAGATCACAATAAAATTGCGTCTCTTACTTCAGAACTATGATGTTTTTAATAAACTCTTTAAGCATTTGAATAGATTCAAGACAGTTTCTTTTTGCATGCTGTTCCAGGCCAAGGCAGATTCAAAACCCAAGCCAAAGATCTGTTATGACAGCACAAGTTGCCTACTAAACATTCTGTGGCATCTTCCAATGTGCTTCATAAACTAAAAGGACATGGAATTATCCCTGCTCTATGGGAGACAACGGCAAAACTAATACTTTCATAAATGACTTAGAAAAAGCTGTGGATACTTAGAGATTCTGAGGATGCTTCTGCCTCTATCGAAGTGGAGTTTTGTCCTTGATTCAACAGAAGCAAAATCAGTCCTAGCATGGGACTGTGTGCTTCAAAACTCACAAAGTTGGACATGCAACCTACTATACATGGATGCTGTTAAAAATGGACCAGCTCTTTCCCCAGGGCTTGGGGAAATACAGCTGATGAAGATACCAGTCTTGTTTGCTCTTGGCTGCAGAGGAAACTGCCTGTCCATGTCTGGCCCAGCGTTCTTCACACAGCCTATGCTTGGTATGCTCCAGGCTGGTCAGCAGAGCATGGTCGTGAGAACAGGATTTTCTTCCAAAAGCTCCATTTCAGTGAGGAAAAAAGATGCCATAATAAATGTAATTTGGTGCAACTCATCAGGATGGCTTCAGGTACTCATGCATGCATCTGATAGTAGGATGAAAACAAATAATAGAATGTATTTCTGATGAAATAAATACAGCACATGACGATTTTGGAAGGGAGAGGCAGTCAGCTGTTTTTGGACTACGGTCAATTTCATGCTTGGCACGCTGGTAGCTTTTGGATATTAAAAGGAAGTTCTGCTTTGGTTCAGCTTATGCTTGAGCTGCTCATTCATTGCAGGATTTCTTGTACTTTCATCTGAAGCACATGATCGGTATAATCCAAAACAAATTTTTGACAGTTCCTGAGGAAGCTCTGCTTGCCTGCTGCAGACATAAAAGATGCCAAGTGTGCTGAAATATTCAGAGAATTTAGCTACCAAACTTTATCAAGTTTCTGCTTGAATATGTGTGAGCAGAGCTTTGCAGCAAGCCAAGTGTAGGCAACATCAGCCCAGAGGAGTGCCAGGCTTGCACGTGGACCCTGCTGCTCACCATCTCCCCACCTTCATCTCCTCTCCCTAGTCCAGCACTGGATTTTAAAGCACACGTGCACCAGCATGTCTCAGGGAAGTGTTGTGAAAGAAAGAGAGAAGATTATGATTAACCTTGTGAGGGTTTTCTTTAATCTCATTTCAGAAACATCTAGTATTCAGTGGAAATTTTCTAAAAGAGTTCAACTCAGTGAACTGATCCAAAAATTAAAATTTTGGGTATAATGATTAAAGAGCATCAAAACTCAATGTAATAGCAGGCAAGATGGTTTTAGGGGGAAAATCCTACACCTTCTTTTATAGATGATGCCAAGTCAGACTGTGAACTGGAAATCTTTTTCATCCTTAAGCTATTATTGTTTTCAACATTCAAAGAAAACGCCCAAAAGATTGCCTCTATTACAAAACAATTCTTCTACTTTTGAAAATTGAAACAGAATTTGAAAATGTCAGTATTTGGAATTGCTGTGTGTCTTCTTCTCTTGTGAACAATCTTTTTGGTAAATATAGTACCAGTTCACTTAGTTAATCTGCCACATGCTGTTCTGTTTAACTGCATTCAAATTCTTTAAGAGATGCAATATTCTGCTCTTAATTCACATAGTAAGTGAATTAAGAGCAGAATTTTGATGCTGAAATAAATGCATTTTGAAAGCACATGTTTTGTTATTTCAAATATAATATAAAGTGTGCACCATTCATAGGTAAGGCTTTGTTTTCCTGTTCTACTTAGTAAGTCATTGTAAAACTTAAAGCCATGCAAAGATGCTTCCACAAATCCATTAAAATTCCTTCCAGAATAACACAAAAAAAGTACAGAAATTTTTATGTTGATGCTTTTAACAGAGAGTAGAAACAAAAAAAGTTAGTAGATGATCCAATTTAAAAATTAATCCTTTTTAAAGCTGCAGAAAAGACCATATATATGTGACTGCAAAAGCATAGCCCAGCCTCAAAGCATCAGGAGGGGAGCACAAGTGAGCCCCTTCTGATCGGTGGCGTCCATGGGTCCTGGGAGCTCCAAATGATATGCTGTCATGCCCTGAAGTCTAAACTCAGGGAATAAATCTAACTAGGCTACATCACTTCCAGACTTTTATCCAAACTTCACATTAACCCAAAAGGAATTTAAAGTGCAACATAAATGTGTTTAAATGAAGTTAGAAGAAAGCTTGTTGTCCTGTCTCCTGTTTAATTAAATGTTTTATATGAAAAGCATAGCTTACAGATGCAAGCTATGTGGTTTCCCTGGCAGCATTGCAGGTCTAAGTAAACACACCATAGTATTATTTTGTTTGCTTTGTTCCCTAATTATGTTTTTTAAGTTTCCTCTGCTCTCTGTGTGGCTGCTTCAGCTTTGGCATTAGTACTGAGCCAAAGGGGACTGGGAAGAAGACTATGCTTTCTCTTTCTCCCTCCCTCCACCAAGTAATCACAGATCAATTGGAAATCCCTTCTCGCTTTTTTAAGATATATAGATAGCCGAATACATGTCACAAATAAATCATAAGCCCTGTGGCTCATACTAGTCTGGGAGCCCATAGCTTCCCACTGGGAGAGAAACGAAGCCATTGACCGCACTGACCATGGGAGGTGCAGTTGCAAGTGCAATGCTGCACACTCCAGAGCAGAAAGCAGGGCAAACCCACAAAATTTGAAGCCAAACATAAATTTTGACAGCCTTTGAGAGTGGATTTCTCCTTTTACCATCCTCAGTGGTTACAGGCTTTCAAGTTCAAGGCTTTGCTGTAACACTGTTATTGTTTCACAAATCCAGATCATTGTCTGCTGTTTAAAATGAAGCATGCATAATCCGACATCATTCATTATTTTGGCATAAACAATATGCTATCAGCAAAGCACATGTTCCATCTCAGGTCTCTAGCACTTTGATAGCCCTCTGAATGCATCCAGTCTCTCCAAGACAATTTAACACACAGGTTGAGTCCTGGAATACTTAACTGGCCTCACGTTAAAACAATTGGCCTTGGATAGGCATCTCTTGTCTCTGTCCAGTTTCTGATGTTGTAATCAATTGGGAAAACAAATCCAACATGAAACTGTGTAGCTCTAAAATTGTTTGTGTCTTTTTGTTGTGTTCCCTGCCCTGAAACTCAGCACCGCACTGCAGACTGGGGGTGTATCTGGATGGCTACTCATCCAAGGTTTATTATTCACTGGGTCTGGTAATATTTGTAATTACATTTCTTTATAGTCAGGATTTTCCTATGTGGTTTCTTGATATAATATCTTGTGTTAATGGTTGAGATTCAGGATGGAACTATAGGATACCACATGAAAAAAAGGTAGCTTTTAAATAAATACTCAAGGTTCCTTAAACCCTTCTATCCAACATCACTATCACTGTTAATCAGTTTCTCCCTCCGCCCCCTCCCCAAACCACCTGAAGGCAGGATTAGTGGTGATCAAAAGACATGTAGCATTTCTTAGTATTGAAATTATCACCTCTGTGAGATATGGTTTTTAATAATGAGTTTTCTGCTGTTGCTTTGTGAATTATGGCTTTTCACTTCTCCTAAACCAAAACAAAAGTTATTTGCAAGGTGCCACAGGAATAATTTTTAGACTGAAAAATGAGTAAGTTAGTGATCACAAACTCGCTGCTTTGTGGAAGTGGCATTTGGTTTTTTACTTCTTTGAGATTTGATTTTAAACTGAGATGTTGAAAGATAACTTGTTCTTATATGCTATGGAGCAGTAGCAGCTCCAGGCACTATAGAAAGCACAGACAAAGATGTAGGGAAACAAATTTCAACTGTTTCAGTCTAATGTGTTAGACAGTAGGATGGTCACAGTCTCTTGAAAGGAAAAAAAGTTGGAGACTTTTCACTGATGGGATACAGCAATTGCAATTGTCCTAGCATTGTTAATTCTCAGTTTTATTTTCCCACCATATATAAATTATTAATTTTTTTATATTCACTAGTAGGGTATAAAGATAATGTATATTTAAAAATCATTGACAATGAATCTTGAAAGCAAACCATTTAATGGTGCAGCAATGTACTCCTGGAGCTTGTGGTGAAAATAACATTCTGTAGGACATTTTTCTGTGAGCTCTAAAATTCAAGTGATTGCTGTGTCATCTTGAAAAATTGAAGAATCCCATCCAGGTCTAGGGTACAGTCTCTATTTCAAATATCAGGTTGTGATATCAAAAGCTGTACTTGAGGGGATCGGTACTTCAGAAATTCTTCAAAAGGGCAAGAATTGTGCCCCTTCTGTTGTTCAGCTTCATATATCAAAATTGTACTCTTCACAGCTTCCAAAGGGCTTTGCTGGGACTCATTTACTGTCTTCCTGCACTCTGTTTTCAAAGTTATGCCCTGGGAGCAAAACTTCTCATTTAAGACCTGGATTTCAAAGAGCTCTGAAATCCACAGGCATCTCCAACATGTTTTGGAAATTGTTACATCTCACCAGAGCCAGAGGCAACATTATCCATGCAGGTCTGAAATCAGTTGGTCTAACAGGTCTTCACATAATACCCTTTCTTTTCAACCTTCTCAGGAGGACTGCATTTTGTGTGCTCAGAAATCCACTGGGATATGATGATTGTCTTGAAAACTTAGTCATGACAATAACTGTGGAACATTTCACAGTGTAAATTTGGAGCAATTCCTCCCTCCCCATGGAGCTGCTTAGCAATTTTTTGATTCTTGATTTTTTTTTTTTTTTTTAATTGGTAAACAGGTCAGAGAAATCTGAGGGTATGAAGCCCATGAAATATGTGTGTATTGCAGACTGATCCTAAGCTTAATTCTTCAGCTAACCAAACTGACTATTGAAATTTGGTAAATAACCAGTTGAAAAATATTTAACAGTACTGATGGTTTAGAAAAAGTAAAACAAAATCAAAAATTACTTTTCTGATACTAGAACGTGAAACATTTCTCTTGCTGTCAGTAAGTACTTTCAATTCCTTCTCAAGTGTTGTCTGTGCGATACATGTGCTGCTGTACAAGCAAAGGATATATATGCCACAGATATGCCACACAAGTACTGTGCACTATATGTGCATAAACCTGTTTTAATGTAAATGTATATACATATACTTACTCCCACATGCCCCTCCAAGCTCACATATGTATGTCCATGGACACGAATACACACACATACACAAGTGCACACAAAACTGCTTTGTTACTGTAACGTTTTGAAGTAATGTGCAAAACCATATTTCCCTGGCTTACTTTGTAATCAGATTTTTAAGGCTTTTAATAGGGTAGCATTTTTTTTCTTTCTGGTAACTCATCCCAGTACTTCCCACAATATAAGCTGTGTCCTATGCTGTGTACTTGACACTCACCAATTGCTTTGCACACTTGCTTATGAAAATGTGCCTCCAGGTACACTGAGGTTGTCTGAGAGTACCACGTCACCATTCAGCATATGGGAAACTTGGGAAACTGAGGCGTCATGCCAACCTAGCATTCAGTAAGACAGTGTCAGAGATGGTACAACAACTTAAGGCTTTCCTGTGTCTCAATTCAGCGCTTCAGCCAATAGCTGATATTGTCTCTGAGGTTTGCACAACTTTGTGTTATTGCACACTGTGTCAATGTGTCGGTTTTTGTTTTAAACTTTTTGGACAATACATCATCATCATCATCTGATATATTACCCATACAAATCAATGTAAAGTCTATGGGGATTTTAGTAAGTGCTTTCTATATATCCTGTAGAGGCTCACTCAACAAAAGGAACATGCATCTATTGAGATCTGAAGCCTTAACCCTAAAATGAACTGGAAGGTGTTCCCACAGCAAAGCTGGAAATGCCCCTAGCAGCAAAAGACTTGAAAGATACTGATTGTCTCGAGCTGACGTTCAGTAACAGAAATATACCTTAAGGCAAGATGAAAACATTCAGTAAAGAGTGAAAATAAAACATCATTACAAAAAAAAAAAAGAGGTTTCCCTCTTACTCTTTAGTAGTTACAAAACATTCTTCTGGCTCTTTAATTGCTGCTTGTAAAGGCTCTGTACTGAGTCATTTAGTTTCTGAAAGTAACAACACTGTCCTAGCCTTCTTATTGGCATTTACTCCTATGCCACCCACATTGAGCTCCAAATCTGGATCCAAGGATTGCTGAGCTGTGAAGACTGTATTTGTGTAATTCTGCCAACAACCACCCATATAACCTCAGAAGAATCAAAGAGAACTAAAGATATGCTGAAACATTCAAAAGTTGTATGAACACCAACTACCAGGAGATGCTCACAAGCTTAAGGGTATTTTATATACATCCTATTCCATTTTCTGGTTGGTCTTTTCAGGGTGGAGAAGGATGGGAAGTGGTCAAAGACAACTCTTTGTGTTTGGTCATTTAGCAAAGTGGAAGTTTTGTATTCTATTTGTCTTGTCTCCAGATGGTGGCAAGCCAAATCTCAGCATTGTGCCACCGTGCATGACCAGAGAAAGACAGATGACTGTTGCCACAGGATGAAAAAAATGTATTTTAAAGGAGATGAGGACTAAAAACTGCTAAGAATTATTAGCATGGCTATGTTGTTTAGCCATTCCACAGTTGGCTTATTCACTGTCTAGTAATCATCCCTTCCTCACTGGGTGTCTCCTTGCTGAAGAAAATAAAGAGATTTACCCAGGACCAACAAGGGGTCAAGGCAAGATGAGATTAGCCTCAACATCAGCATCCTCACCTGCCTCTCTTGGCTTCACCCCTCACCCCGGGACTTCCTATATCCAGTTTTGCATGTCCCAGAGGGGTTTTGTCTTTAGGCTTGACAGATGATGCTCTAAAGCTGGAAACAAAGTATTCTTCACATCCAGAGTCTGGATAAATTGTCCTTAGGATGGCATAGGCTCTGTGCTCCCAAAAAGCAGGATCTTCCAGGATGTCTCAAAGTGAGCACACAAAGTGAATAGTGCAGTTCACTCCTGAAGTGTGTCCAAATGGAGACTGCAGTTCTGCATGCAAAGTTCTCTGGTTCATCTCTACATATGTATGTGGAGAAGGTATATATTTATGCATCCACATATGCAAACAGATCTCTGTATTGAAGACAAGAATGCAGAAAATTATGTAAAAGGCTTCTCCCAACTTCATTTAACTGGAAATAGCAGTGATCTGGCACACCTGAGGACAAATTTTCTTCCAACTTTTTAACCAGGCTGCTTAACCCTCCCACCTATACTTTCTGAGACTTCATAAATATTTTTCGAGTATTTAACTGCCCCGCTGTATTTCCTCACTCTTCCAAACTAAACAAAATTACTTGATTCATTTCAAGTTTAAGTAATTAATTTCTCATCATTTTTACTCCCTAACTCCCATGCACAAGCATAAGGCTGCATTGTCTGGCATGCATTGGCTGAGTGGAAGATGATTATTTGTAATAAGGATTCAAGAAAATCTCCTGTATCCACTGGAAATTATAAACATAGAAATGTCTCCACGAGTCTTTGGTTTGTTAAAAGAATTGTGTTTAAAGTTGCTATCTTTAGGTCCCAGTTTGACGTCACGGTATCTCTTTAAACAAATAACCCAGGCAGTGCAATGCTTTTTGCAGGGGGAGTGAAGGTTACCAGTGAACATCTTCTTGGCTGGTCAAGAGACTCAGCAGATTTTTGGGGTTTGGAAGGAAGAAAAAAAAAACAAAGCCCACCCTATATTATCTAAACAAATATTTTTTAATATTTCTGTGTAAGTACGTTCGTGGGAAATGTAATAAAAGTCAAATGAGGGAAGACAATGACTAGGGGGACTCCACAGAGTGATTATTACCCAGAACTATTGTAGAATGCACCCATGGATGCATGGTGTACCTGCCTGCCAGCATAAAAGACAGGGGTTTATAGTAGCACTGAAGAGGGACACGAGTATCACACTTAGAGTTTTCAGGCTCCATCCCAGTTACTGCAGTGCAAAAACCACTAACATACATGACCACTTGCAAGTCAAGTGGATGGTGTGGTAACATAGGACAGCAGCCCAGAAATCTGCATCTGATTTATTTTTCACTCATTGTTAAGTGTCACTAGGTTTAACATGACAATTCACATCCCATAAGAGCTCTGTTTATAAAAGTTACACATATCAGAAAAATATGGAAGACATTTCCTTGCTCTTGCTTATTTTTTTTTGTCTCACTACAATGTGGCCTTTCAGAACCAAAATCCAGGATGACATACACAAACAAGCAGCTTTGCAGATATGCACATTCCTGTTTTGTCCTGCACCCTGAATGCTGCCAGTCAGGAATCAAATGCCAATTCTGACGCTCTGAAATTATTTGAGGAGGGAAATCCAGACCACAGTTGTCTCATTGCTATGCAATGTACAGAAGGAATCATCTGCTGTATATGGTCTGGTAAGAACTTTCTGCAATATTTTGATGGTCAGACCACTTTTATCATAGATTTCTCTTTTATTGCTTTGAAGAGGACCATTTTTAGATCTTTATAATTGCAGACTGAACAAGTAACACCTTACCATTTTTTACTCGTTTGTGTTATGCCATGTCCCTTCTCCCCTTTTCTTTTCTTTTCTTCCTTGCAACAGCACTGTAAAAAGCCCATTGTTGAGCAGTAGGGTTGTGACATTAGGGTCAAATCCCTTTTCTCACATTCCCTCATCTCCTCTGTAAGAGATGAAATCTAAGTGAGGGAGTGACATGTAAAATTGTACAGAGCTTTGGAGTGCTGACCTACCTTATACAAGATGCTGCTCCAGTTCAAACACATTCTTGACTCTCGCTAAATTCTATGTGAAATGGTACTCAAGTCTCCATGAATTACAGTGACTGCATTTAATGCATTGCTCATATTTGCTGATCTTACTTCCAAGCACAATATTCATCAATTTTGAACAGCCTCAATTTTCTTGTCACCACCTAGAAGCCTGTACAACCATGGACAGGATCTAGTCTGTGCTGTATTCCTTAATTCTGGATTGATTTGCTCCCATGAACGGAAGCCAAAGCCTTCTTTTCCACACAGTTCCTCTTCTGGATGCTACACTGATACACCAGCTATATAACATTTCCAACACAGTGCCACTCACTGAGTAAATTGCACAGCCTATCCATTTTAGAAAGCAAGCATGATGATTTTCAGAGGTGCTGGTTCTGCTGAACTGCATCATCTTGTTGAGGTAACACAACTAAAAATTACAGGAGCAGAGTTGATGGAAGACAGGGGATTTAAAAATTTTACACATTGAACAAAAGAAATGTGAGCTGGTAGGAAATTTATTCTCATTGCTATCGTTAGCATTCACAGTTTCAGAAACAGACATGTTTTGATTGCCTCCTTTATTTATTTTTAATAACACTATTTGCAAGAGAAATACCATACTGCTGGAGCACAGTGCCTTTGGGGTTGATTAGGTATAATCTTCTGCACAAGACTTACAGAAATTGCATCATGTTAAGAGAAAAAATGCACTAATAGCAGTGCCGTGCAAGACTGTGTCATTTTAGGGTATCAGACAGTCCTGCTTACATGTATCCCTTTTTTTAAGAGGAGATGAAGCACTTGTGCATTCTGGATCTTGTTTGTGAATTTTAGCTGGTTACACCCAGTGTAAGTTGCTTTAACTTCTTTTTAAACTCTGACAGCCACTACTGAGGACAATAGAGAAACTTTGCACCATCAGATGATTTGTGTTGTTTGTTTGTTTTTCAACTAACAATAAACAAGTGGTACACAAATAAAATACATTATATTTTCTGTTTTTCAATCTCTACTGTATTTCTTGAGATATCTATGGGTGTTTTTCTGATTGTCATCCTGCCTCTCAGAAATGTCATCCCCTTTCCTTGCGGGGAAAATTATTCCCTTGTCGACTCTGGGCTGTTTTGCTGCAGCAGACACTCTGACAGCCGTCTTCATTGGCCAGTAGATGTCATTGTGTTTCCACTGCAAAAGCACATCAAACATATTCATCTGGCTGCAAATGCCTGTCCAGTCCTGCAAGCAATGCTGTTGAGTCCTTAGGATTTTCTCTACCCTGCAGCAAAATATTTGTTAAAAATGCTTAGCCAGAAAAGAGTGAAAATTAAGTTCCAAGCATTTGATAGCTGTGACTAACCAGCCAGAATACCCTCGGCTTCAGCTAATATAGTGCCAATGGTGTTATACAAACACAGCTTACTCAACAGGACACAAATCATTGTTAATAAACTATTACAAAAGATGCCAACGGAAGAAGACAGAAATAATGTCTCATGGATTAGCCAGCTTCTTTAAGCAACCAGCTTGTTCTGCTGTGAGGTCATCTGTTCTTCAGTGCTCAGACAGGATTGAGAATTTATACTTCAGAGCCTTTTAGACCTTCAGAGTGTAGTGAAAAGAGGCTGTAGTCTGTTATTTTTCAGCTATTTTATTCTGAACTATGTTAACAGCTTCCCAATTTGCATGATATAATATTTGTGATGTAATTACAAAGTTCCATTTGAAGTCAAAACTTGGTAGCAATAGAGAAGGAGACACTTGGCAGTAGTACCAGAGGTAGGGTTTTTCAGAAATTCTGACATATATTTTATCAGTGAAAACTCCAGTCACATTATTTAACCATGATCTTGCAACATCCATGCTGGAAATGGCATGGAGGGCCAAATTCCCTACTGGCAGTAACCAGTGAGGCCCTGCTGGCTCTAACAACACAGGAGATCCTTGACAGATTCAGCAGAGAACTGGCCTTTTGCAATGTGTTTTGAGTCCGAGGGGCCAGCCACAAAACTGAGTGAAGTCAATGGAAATCTTTTGCTTGTTGGCCATGGATGAAGCCATGAATCAGGTTTTCTGGAGGCTGGCACAGCACATCTGTCTTAGGGTGAGGCAGCTGAAAGGCACAGGCTTGGATTTGAAAGGACAAGCTCCATTTCACAAGTCTCTGCTCAGGCTTCACTAGCTCAGGAATAACCTGAGATGAAGAGAAACTCTGTTCTTCCCTTGCAGTGCCTACAGGAGCTATCAGGAGAGTGGCTCATCCTCTTGCTTGCTCATGGAAACATCTAAAACTCTTCCTGGACTGGAAGACTTTTGCACAGGTAGGTGACTGGTTTGGGTTGAGAGGGTCCTTTAAAGATCATCACGTCCAACTCCCTGCCATAGGCAGGGACATCTTTCACTAAGTCAGGTTGCTCAAAGCCCCATCCAGCTTGACCTTGAATACTTCCAATGGTGGACAGAGTGGCTGGACAGTGGCCAGGCAGAAAGGGACCTGGGGGTACTGGTCAATGGCTGACTGAACATGAGCCAGCAGTGTGCCCACATGGCCAAGAAGGCCAACAGCATTCTGGCCTGTATCAGGAACAGTGTGGCCAGCAGGACCAGGGAAGTCATTCTTCCCTTGTACTTGACACTGGTGAGGCCACACCTCAGGTGCTGTGTCCATTTCTGGGTCCATCAGTTCCGGAAGGACGTTGAGATGCTCAAACACATCCAGAGGAGGTCAACAAGGCTGGTGCAGGGCCTGAAAAACGAGCCCTACAAAGAACAGCTGAGGGAGCTGGGGTTGTTTAGCCTGGAAGAAAGAAGGCTTGGGCGTGACCTTGTCACTCTCTACAACTGCCTGAAAGGAGAGTGTAGTCGGGTGGGGGTTGGTCTCTTCTCCCAGGCAACCACTGACAGAATGAGAGGGTACCGTCTTAAGCTGCACCAGGCAAGTTTAGATTAGACATCAGGAAAAAATTCTTCACTGAAAGAGTGATTGGGCAATGGAATTGTCTGCTCAGGGAGGTGATGGAGTCACTGTCCCTGGGCGTGTTTAAAAAAAGACTGGACGTGGCACTCAGTGCCATGGTTTAGTTGATAACATGGTGTTGGGTCATAGGTTGGACTTGAAGATCTCAAAGGTCTTTTCCAACCTGGTTCATTCTCTTATTCTGTGGGGTCATCCACAAGTATGGATGGAAACTGTGGCTGTTTCCAAGTTTGGATATGAGGTGTATGATATACATACAGAGGTCCCGTAAATGAGGTCCCCTTGGACTGTCTAGGCCACCAAACCTTTGCACTTGGATGAGCAGACAGAGGTCCACAGGTACTACAGCAGTGTCCTCTGGGCTGTATGGTGACAGAATATGTTTAAGGATCACAGCAGCCTCACCTGCTGTCTTACAGATAAACTCACCTGCAATTAGAGCCATCCATGGTGCAGAATTAGTCTTTATTAATATTCCGAAGTCATCCCTTACAAAAAAATAATTTTGTGACAAAACATCAGCTTAATAATTCATGGGTCAGGCTACAGGTGGGATACTCATTTCCTACATACCACTCTAGCATGTCGTACATGCTATGGCTGCTAGCTTTCCAAAGCACGTGGAGGAAATTTTGTACTACTCAACTGAGAGCAGTCTCAGGCTGCTGAGCTCCCAGTGCTGTGCCTCCAGACTTTCACATTTACCTGGAATTTCTCATTTGAATAAGATCACTTAGAACTGCCCCCTGGTAATTTTTTTGATCTACATCAGCTGATCCATAAAAAATATGCAGCACTGTCTTAAATAGTTGTATTCCCAGCTCACTACTTCCTCATCGGATTCCTCTCAGTCCTGCTCCCTATCCCATGCAGCCAGGGCTTACTGGAGCATTTATCTGAGGATTTATCTGAGTAAAAGCACACCATAGATTTTTCTGCTTTCAGGCGCACATTGTTTTCCATGCAACTTACTATGTCATTGCAGTGTGAAGGTGTAAAGGAGAAGAGAAATGTAAAGGATAAAATGTAAAGGAGAAGAAAATAGATCTCTGTTTTTCTATCTGCCTGAGGATATCCACACAGACGTGGAGACAGTGGCAACATAGATGTGGGAGCTCAAATTGCTGACTTTAATACGGACTCCAGTACGTGTCCTCTGTCTCGTTTTTCCATCTAAAACAGCGGAGGTAATGCTATTCATTATCTCATTTCACCTTAAGAAAAACATTATCAAGGCTGTTAAGGCATTTACATACTACAGGAACTAGAAAATTCCCACTCCTGCAAAAGACCATGAAGAAATGACTGATTCTACTTGTTGTACCAAATGCACTAGTTAAGAAGGTCACTAATTTAAAAATGACAGTGAAAATACGGACCTATCTCACTTCCTAAGCATGCCTTGGATATCCTCGCCAACACAAATGTTCCTATTTATTAAAAAAAATAGTAGTTGATGATGTAATTAGAGCCTGTGTTAAAACACACTTTCAGAACGGAGATGAATGAAGGCTTTCTGAATATCGCACATTTTGATAAATCTAAGTTTTGCTGTGTTTGGTTCAGCTGCTGTTTAAATATTCTATAACTTGTAATTGTAGTTGTGCATGAGTTTGCATATCTTTTCTTGCTTAGAGCAAATCCAAGTCTGGGAACACTCAGGTGCAGGTGGAGGTTTTGCAGCGGGGTTCAGGTGTTAAGGAAACTACCCAGTCTGACCATTCGTTGAAACCCTCTGCCAGTCACATTCCCAAGACTTGCACTGCTGGGACTGAAGGTCCTTCAGAGCGGGCAGCTCCAGTGAGCTGATGGGAGCCCCGCTTGACTGTCTCCACACCCCACTCACATAGATCAGGTTTCCTTACCGGTTTGGCTCTAGTTTTCCCATAGCAGAGTCTCAGATGTCTAGTTCCGTTTATTCACAGTGCAGTAACACTGCCAGAGCTGGTGTCTCTGAGGAGGACCCTCAACACAGGAACCTTCACCCATCTTCAACTCTTTTGTTATCTGTTGGCAATTCCCAGCTGCTGGAGTGTCTCTCAGCGTCTGTTCACCTTGATGGTTGTCCCCATCTCTGTGGCCTTTGTTATCCCAAAGGTTGGCAGTCCTTTTGTCTCGGACTCCCACCGAGAGCTCAATCTGCATTTCAATCTGCATCCTCAATCTGCATCTTGCAAGCCCAGCTACCTGGATGAGAAGTGTTTCTCCACTCAGGGAACCAGAGACACCAGCCATGGCAGCCAGGGAGATGCCTGATCCTGGGGAGGCTGCACTGCCAGCCTACATGGATGTCACTTCAAGGGCACCTCTGCCACCATCGATTCCTTCTAATCACAGAGGCCTCAGAAAGGCATCTGTCTTAGACTTGTCACCTGTGATTCCTTTGCATACCCTGGGTTGTGCAGCCATGAATCTCTAAGACACAGCACTGAGAGACATAAGAAGAGATGTGTTGGAGGTTAGGGGTTCTTCTTTTTTTTGTTTTCTATTGTGGTATTTTTCTCCAGTTCCGTTTTTTGTTACCTCTTTGGATAGAACTAGACTCTTCTAAGTTTAATTTTTTTAAATTAAGGCATTGATGCTAATTCACGGAATCATAAAAACATAGAACAGTTTAGGTTGGAAGGGACCTTAAAGATCATCTAGTTCCAACTGCCCTGCCGTAGGTAGGGACACCTTTCACTTCTCCAGTCTCCCTCTGCAGCTGGTACCACCATGGTCCCAACAAAATCCCATCACACCTTAAGAGACTGGTCTAATACTGACAGGTCAAACCCCCTTTGGCTCCTCCTGCTGTCTGTGGTGGGAATTGAGACACCTGAGCACCTTGCTGCCCAGCTCAGGCACCTGACTTCCAAGGAACCAAAAATGATGAACTGGCTCCTGACTCCTGCTGAGTGCTGTGCCCATTTTTGCTGGCCATAACAGCAGTCTATGAACCCACCAGGCTCTGCATCCTCCAGTTGCAGGATAGCTTTACCTATAACTTGAATCTCTTGACCATTTGTAAAAGATAGAAAATATGAAATTTTGCAACAGCTGAAAATTTAAGCAAGAAAACCTGTTCATGTTCATGCATAATAATTAATCTTTAGCAAGGTTATTTGTAATCATGTTAATAGCCTATTTATTCTAACTGTTCTTAGTATAGCATCATCACAAAAGCCTCCTGGTGTGCTCAGTGTGGAAAGTCAGTTGAGATGCTATAATGATGTCGAAATGAAATGCTGTCAGCGCAAATCCATAAAATGACATAACGGTGTCAGAAATGAAAGGGAATCATATCAGAGTGTGTTCCAGCACCACTCAAAAATTTGTAAGAGGAAAGGGTGCCACAATTGGGGGACAATGTTTGTTATGACAGAAATGCTCAACCAGCTAAAAAGGGAAACTGTGTTTGCCAGCAATATCACTTTTTAATCCAGCAGATTTATCAAGAAGTTGTGCTAATTTCGTCTATAAATATCTCAGTGAGCAGAACAATGCTTTGTGTTGCAGAAAGTGGTTTTTAACTAGTTGCAAGTCCAGGTTTCTTCTGAAAGGGAATCGAAAGGTTTGTTGCATTGTTTGTGTAAATAAACAGTCATTTTTCTTTTGAAAGAAAGGGAAAGAAAACCAAAATGCTTCTTATCCAGTTATCCTCCTTAAGGAAACTCACATCCCATGTCTCAAATACTATCCTAAAGAAAGGACTCTCTAGGCATCACAGGTAGGACAACTCTATCCCTATATGTATTTTTTCTGCTTTTTAATGGTTACAAGTGCCTAGAAATTCACACATCTCTTGAGGAAGGATCAGTGTTTTGCAGCTGTTTACCTCCCTACCCTGTAACATCATGCTCAGCAATAAAACCTGAGCCAGAAGAAAAAGGAGGGATGCAGAGCCAGTTTCCAGTTTCAGTGCAGAGACAGTTCATCAACTGTCTGGGCATAGGTCTGCCCATCAGAAGTGGTGGGTGGTTTTCTTTGCTTTGCTTACTGTTTTTTCCTCTTTTATTCACCAATTGAACTGCCTTTATATCAGCTCAGGAGTTTTCTTGCTCTTTTTGCTCTTCCTATTTCTTCTGGGTGGAAGAAGTAAGTGTGCCAGCAGTGTGGGTACCGAAACGCTGGACAAGGCCAGCCCACCAGGGTTGTGAACCGGCTGAGTTAAACACACACCTCCCAAGTTTAAAGAATAGCTTGTATTTACCTTATTAAGTGTGTGACACAGAGTTTGCTAAGCTCTCTCACAACCAAAACTATTTCTAAACACTTCTCAGTCCTCTTTAAAGCCAGGTGCTGTGGAGGATGTAGTAAAGGGTGAAATAACATGCTGGAAGAGCAAGCAGCCAGCTTCATCTGCTGCAGCACAGACACAAAATTTCATCTGGTGGCTCTTATCCCTGCCTTATCCAATGACTAAACTAGAGCATATGACAATAAGCTGAGAATTTGCAGAAGCTGGGTGGTGACCTGGCTTCTGGGGAAGCCCATGCTTAAGCTCCCCTGGCACCGGTGGGAGCAGCCTGGCTCCAAAACACTTTTGACGTGATGTGCTGATGGTAATGATTTTGCCTTGGCATTTGCTTAGACTGTGGTGTCTGAGGTTTAATTATCTTCATTGTAAGAAGAGTTGTGTCACTTCTGTTTGGAGCATTCTGACTTCAGCTTCTCCTGATATCATGCTACGCTTGTCCCTGTGATTGAATCCCTGTCCATAGTTCCTGGAGTGGCACTCATGCCAGAGGATGGGTTTAGCTAAGAGTTTGAAGGGTCAAACATTAAACTGATGGAATATGTGCACACAGAACAAAACCACCTTTATTCGCTGGTTGTTGGTGGTTGTCCTGGATTATATGCCCTTACAGTGTTAAATATTCAGACTGTATTATAAGTGGTCTGGAAAGTGCTCCTGACAAGTAATATTAGCTTACATTAGCATCCACTTGTATCCTAAAAACTTGAGCGTGACCATATTCTTGGCAGAAGTTCAGGGTTTCAGCCACACAGCTCTCCCATAATGTCTCTCCTAGGAGAGAGTGATCCCAACTCGAGACACATCCAGTCCTTCTTCATGTCAGCAATGGAAGCTGAGGGTACTGGCCTAGACTTGAAATCTGAATTTTATGTGGCTAAAATAAGGCAAGCTGCAAAGACCATGTTAATGAAGGTTACTGACCAGATTATGCCCAATGTTCATGGGCAGAACCTGCAAACAAGACAAAGGAGATTGCCTAAAATTTCAGCTGCTAGGAAGAACTTTTAGAATTACAGAATCATAGACTAGCTTGGGTTGGAAGGGACCTTAAAGATCATTTAGTTCCAATCCCCCTGCCATGGGCAGGGACACCTTTCACTAGACTAGGTTGCTCAAAGCTGCCTCCAACCTGGCCTTGAGCCACTTCCATGGATGGGGCAGCCACAGCTTCTCTGGGCAACCTGTTCCAGTGCCTCACCACCCTTCCACTTTATGGAAGTAAAGAATTCCTTCCATATATCTAACCTAAATGTCCCCTCATTCAGTTTGAACCATTGCTCCTTGTCCTGTCACTACAGTTCCTGACAAAGAGTCCCTCTCTGGCTTCCCTGTAGGGCCCCTTCACGTACTGGAAGGTGCTGTGAAGTCTCTGCACAACCTTCTCTTCTCCAGCCTCAACAGCCCCAACTTTCTCAGCCTGTCTTCACAGGGGAGGTGCTCCAGTCCCCTTATCAACCTCATGGACCTCCTTTTTGTGGGAAATATGAACAACTCTTATTTTAATTTAAAAAAATTGTTTATTACAAGAAAAATAATTTGGAAAAATAACAGCAGCCGAATTCTTAATTTAAAACAATATAAAAACCCCGGGAGCGCAGGATCGGAGACTCTTGGTGCCAAACTGGGTATGTGCCCATGGCAGAAATCTTCAGCACTGGATTTACCTCAGCTAATCTGAGGCAAAATTCTCTTAAAATAAAAAAAGGTCTCTGAACAGAGATAGGCCTAAGGCCCCTCCCCTCCCTTTACCCAGCGCTGGAGCAGCTGCAGGGAGATGTGTTCACCAGCTTGGCCTCATGGAGGAGAGAGAGGGAGGGGCTCTGGGATCCTACTTTTATACCCTCTTGGCTCTTCCCAGAACCCCCCACTGTCCTGCCCCACGGCACAAGATGATTGGTGAATTTCAAGGTACATCACAAGTTCCTTTCACCAATGGATCATTTGCTGGGGAGGGACATTGGTTCACAGAGGAGAGGTGTTTAACAATTTAACTATCTTAACAACTTTAATGACTATTAACTTGGTTATAAGATGATTTTTATATGCAAAAGCCAATTACCTAATTTCATATATGACACTTTTCTAAGTGCCTGTCTGCTGTCAGGGCTTACGCTTCAGTAGCCAGTGCTTGATTTAAACAACAAAGTAGGCTCTCATCACTTTTTTTCAGCCAAGGTTTTTTTTTAACAAAAGCTGTATATTTGATTAGTCAGAAATATTCCATCACTAGATTTCTGAGGTTTTTATCTTCAGCTGTCCATACTGAGAGAAAAAAAAAAGACAAAATAATATGTAAGCCTGCAAAGTCCACATTGATGTTTTACAACACATTTTCATTCTGTGATTACAACATTTCTTTCATTTCCTTTATACGAAACAAAAGAACTGAAAGAAATACTCAAAGTTGAAATAAAATATTTCATTTCAGTCAGGAAAAATGTATGTTTTACGTGATCCAAAAATTTTGTCAGAATGTCTGATTCCTACAGCATTCAGAATAATTATTGAGTGATAATTCAAAGTAAGTTTATAAAAGATCCATCAAACTTTTCGTAAAAATGTCTGAACTTTTTGAAAATTGGTTTGATCACATCAGCACCTAAAATTATCTGAACTTTTTGAAAAGTGGTTACATCATATTAGCAATGGCTGAAAATCAGAAAGCAATATTGATAATTTCAAGGGAAAGACACTTTTCTGCAGTGAGTTTGCAAATTATTTCTCCTACAGAAATAGTGGTAAGAAAAATTTCAATTTCATTTCTCAACATATACTCAAGCAGATTAAAACTCTCCAGGAAATCTCTGAAGGTGCTGCCGATTTCAACTAAAAACCGTTTTTCAGATATTTGCAATTTTGACAAAATATTTTCATTTTACTTGGAATAGCTCATTAGGCTTTCACTTATGTAAAATATGCTCCCCAAAGTAGTAAAGAAAGTGGAAAATCATGATTCACATTGTGGTAAAATGGGGATATGTTTTAAAATTTTTCAATTAAAATTTGGATCTCTTCAAGAAAGTTTGAATTTTCTTTTCTTTCCCTCCTTTATGAACAGAATTTTCACTCAAAGGAATTCTCCAAGATCTTATGTACATTCATATATTTTAAAAGTATGTCTATTGCTATGTCAAATGTGTCTCACTGGAAAAAGCTATTGACTTTTCCATTCTATTGCTTTAATTTTCCACTACTTGTGTGTTGGAATACTCCAGGTAGGTGCTGTGTGTGCTTCTGATTATGCTGTGTTACACAGCAGGGAAACCTCTTGTCTCAGACTGGTTGCCTGGTTGAGGGAAAAAAAACACATTTAAGGTAGTAAACACAGCTGTGGAAGAAGTATTTTCTATTTCCTTGCTGTTTGTTTTAATGTACTAAAAAGACATAATTACAGAAGTTTGCAAAAATGCCAAAGTGCAAAACACAGTAGTGGTTTGGGCTATGTGTTTCTATTATATGTCTTCAGATGTAGCTTTAAACGGTCCAAGAAAATCTTTAGAAATGTCTTCTCTACTTTACACTCTGATTTGCCCTCATAAATAAAGTACAGAATTTTCAGGAAAAAAAAGAATTTAAAAGTAATCTCATAGTTACACTGGTATTAAGAAATGTTCAAATCTTGTTCTTGCCATTTTTCATGACAGCTTGAAGATTTGTGTTTCTATTGTTTCCTTTCTGACTCTGTGCAAACAGTTTAAAGATAGGAAATTTGCAGATCTCTGAAAAAAAAAAAGAATAGAGGTTTTGTAAATCTAACCACCGCAACTTCATTTGAAGAAAATGAAATCTGAACTCTGAAAGAGGACAATGCCTTTTTTTTTTTCAGCTTGCAAAGAAATAGAGTAATGCAATCCCTTTTATTTCCTATTTGAATGAGGCTGAAGCATTTTCATCTGTGGTGTGTAAAGTCTGCTTTGCAAAGAATAAATTCAGAGCACACACGTTGTTAGTATTTGCCAAGACCACTGGGTTTATATTGGTTGAGTAAACAGCACTATAATATTACAATTATAAAAACAAAATGTGCAGAAAAATGTGATTCTCACTCTTTTGTTAACACTCTATTAGTTTCTGAAGTCCTAGTGAGAAAAGATTAAATGTGAAGCCCTCAGTATGGAGCTCTGCTCCATTCAAGCTGCAACATCACCAATTACTTCACCGAAAAAAGGACTAGATTTGATAAAGATCCTTAGTCCAAATCCTGTGCACAAACGCCTGAAGCCATCTCCCCTGAAATCCTGTGTAAAATAACACTAATGACATCCTGGTTGCTTCAGTCTATGGAAGATTTCACCTTTTATATCACAGTGTAAGCAAACAAAGGGCTGCATAAAGTTCTTTTGACTGTGACTGGAAAGACTCACACTGGCACCAGCGTGCCTTTGGATGACACTATACCATCCTTTCATTCCACCCACAACTATTATTTCGTTGCCCAGAATTGCTGTAATATGACTGCTTCCCTTCATAATCTCTGCATTTTATCTAGCTTCTTTTCCAAAGCCAAGAGAGAATAATTGTCATCTTTTCTATAACAGAGCAGAAAGGCTGAGGACAGGCTTAAGGGCAATGGCTTTCTCTACTCTCCAGTCTATCCGTACCTTCTCTAGACTCTAAGTCCACTGAGGCAAAGAGCAACAGCAAGCATGATGAGGTTTTCTTAGCTGCCTAAATTCAGTAACAAGTGCCAGAAGAAGAAAAGATTTTATGTCCAATCCATCACACAGTGGAGTCCCCCAACAAAGTGGGATGGAGAAGGAACAGCTGAGAGCCAAGCACAAGTGCTGCAATGAATAGGGTAAGGCAGAAGCTACAGCTCTGTGTCTCCAGGTCGGCCAGGAGAGGGAACATAGGAACACAAAACTTCCGTCTACTCCCACTGAAGCCAATGGAGACCCTTTCTATTGGTTTAGCAGGACATGGATCATGGTGGTGGTTTGTGTCAGGTGGGTTCCCCATGGACATCAGGGGAAAAGGAAGATGTGGCCATGGACACCTTGTTTTAAAGAGCTGTAGGGTTAATTGCTGTTCTTTCAAGTGATGAAAAGTCCCAAAGCCAGCTATCATCACACACACACCATTTCTAATACAGAATAATTCCCAAATCAGGGTGATGTGACATTATTTGGCAGCATGTGAGGAAAAAGTGGAACTTTTTATGAAACTGACAAAAAGATTTGAAGACCAGAAGGGAACACGGCAATCATTTGCTCTGGTTTCCTGCACAGCATGAGCCATACAACCTCGTTTGGTTGTGTCTCCATCATTCTTCCATCTTCAGCTTGATCCAAAGATCTCACTTGGAAAAGGAGGCATCTTCTTGAAAAAGTATGATGAGTCATGCAGAAGCCACCATAACCTTTTGGACTTTTTTTCAAAGGTTAATTTATGCTTTTTGAAAGTAGACAGAAAAATTGTAAAACATGTCTTATTTCTAATCCAAATGTATTTTCACTTAAATATCCTTAATGAAAATTCTTTTCCTTCTGTAGGTATCCACCCAGATGATACTGATCCTCAAAATCTGTGCCTGTATATTCAAAATCTGTCTCTGAAGAAAACCTCCTTATTTCTCATTCCCAAACCAAGGCATTTTCTTAATAATAAAAGAACTAGCTGGCTTGCAGAAGCAAAAATAATACAGCCCCAAGTGCTATGTTTCAGTCACTGACTAGAGAACATTGTGATGAAGAAATCTTAGCTGAAGAAGAAAATAACCTCAATTTTTCCAGTAAATTAAGATCTTCACAGGAATGTAAAATGAATCTTAAAGCAGAGCATCTTGATGTTTCTTGCAGCAGGCCCTCTTTCAAGGACAAAGATGTAATTCAAACATGGATACCAGAAAAAGAAAGGTCTTTTGCTCTATGCTTATAAATATGGTGGTGACCTTACAGAGCCCCTTGAGGAGACAGCACTGACAACGCAGCCAGTGACATCCAACTTCCCTGCAGGGCTGCTCGCAGCTGCAGACTGGATTGTGAAAGATGAAAGAGAAGAAAGTTCCCCTGTACAGCATAGGGAATTTTAGGAGATCAAGTTTGAATTATAGTAGTGTACGTTTCAGTGAAGGGCATAAACCTAAGGCAGGAGATGAGATGAAATAAAATAATATAGCCCTGGAATTACATGGGGAAAGCCAAGCATATATTTACTTTAAAAGTATTATTAAAAAGGCAAAGCTATAACTGAAGAACTGAACATAAAGTGGGTTTTATGGCAGATGCAAGTTGTTAAGTCATTTTGTAGATATATTCTACTGCTAGCTAGAGTATGTACTGTTGGTAAGTGCATATTGATAAACTTAATGGGTAAGGCCAGGCAGATCGTGTGAGGAATAAGTAATAGGGACAGAACCACATGATAAGAGATGTGCATTTGCCACTTTGATCTTTAACCTGCAAGGTGTCCTTGTCCCTTGTTCAGTGTCCCTTCTCATATTTACTGCTCCCACCGTTTAATTGCTGTCGTTAATTTCTTCATGGATTTGTGTATGGTTTAACACCGCCTGACTGGAGCTGATTGCACAGCCATTAGCTAAGCAGGAGTTTTCGAGAGTTTTTCCTAAGGCTGCCATCATCTGCAAATCCTTCAGGGTCTAAATTATAAAAGTTTGGCTGACCTCTGTAGGAAAACAACGTATTAGATCATTAGTAAAAGAGCAAAAGGAAAATTGCAATCTTAATTCCTGAGATTTGTAAGTTAAAATCCACAAGGGCCCGGAGGCAGGCTTCCCTGAGCCCCTCAGCCAGCAGCCCTGCCCTGCCCTGCCCCGCTGAAAACACACCAAAGGGCCTGAAGAGCTGTGCTTCAAATTCTTTGGCCGGTCATCTTTTAACAAGGATGTCAGAGATCTAGGAAAGCA
This sequence comes from Eulacestoma nigropectus, assembly GCA_013397775.1. Lineage (NCBI taxonomy): Eukaryota > Metazoa > Chordata > Aves > Passeriformes > Eulacestoma > Eulacestoma nigropectus. The sequence continues at coordinate 120,144 of VZTE01002256.1, forward strand.
TTCCTGTGGCATTGGGATGCAAAGGGATTTATCTCACATCTGAAGTCCTGCAGAGAGGCAGCAACCCTGCTCCTATCTGAGAGGCCGACAAGTGAGTTACAGCTGAAGGAGATGTGACAGGCCAGAGAGAAAAAGCAGAGTGAATGCCTGTGCTGGAGATGAATCAACCCTCCTCCTCGAGGAGCAACTGCCTTTGGCTACCCGGAGCTAAAAGCTACAGTAATAAATTTTAAGGTCTGAAAAGATCATTACAGTCATCCAGCCCAGCTGCCCACTCATCCAGGATGCTGAATTTCCTGAAGTCATTCATGCCTGCCCCTCCTGCTGCCACAGCTGAGGTCCTTTCCTCCTCTGCTCTTGGTTGGAGGCTCTTCCCAGTATGTCACTGCCATCACCCTCTGCCGTGCCAGACGTCTGCAGTGCCCTCCCCGTGGCACCGCTGCTGGGTAGCAAGGGCAGCTAGAGCAAATATTTTCCCTGTAGTGTTTCTGGCAAAGAGAGATTTTACCTTCAGCTCTCCAGTGGTGCTGGCTTATGCTCTGCATCAGAGCAGCAGCTCCAGCAGCAGCTTTGCCCATGCGCCTCCAGATCCATGCTCAAACATCTGTTATGGAAACTTGAGGCAACTGCGCAGGGAGCCAGGCTTCTGCAGCTCTCACTGCTGACCCAAACTGCAGATCTGGAGAGGGCTCCATCCGCTTTGTGTCTTGGCTTTCTTGGAAACCACTGGGCCTCACATCAGTTGAAGCACCTACAGTTATTGGAATAACAACACACAGCTACCTGAGGAGCAGGCAGGTAGAACAACTCCATTGGGAGAAGTTGGGTTTTCTGATGATGGTTCTCTGCTGGCCTCCATGACCTTAGAAAGAGGCTAGTGTTAACATTGCAATAGAAGAAAATGGGCTGGAAATGGGAAAAAAAGACTAGGACAGGCTTTTCCTGAAACATCCTGCCCAGCCCAGAGCAGATCTCCGTATTTGTTGAGATGGGTCACATCCACGTTAAGCCCATGGATGGAAAAATAATGTGAGTTCCCTATCTGCCCCATGAGCTCATGTGGACAGAGCTCCAAAAGATAAAGGAATAGTTTAGTTCATTGAATATTTCCCTTTCTGGAGGAGCAGGTCATGACTCAACTGGGACTGCGAGGCAATGCCTTGCCTTGGGAAGGTTGTGATGCATCAAGAAACAGCTAAGCAACCCCTCAGCAACTCTGGAAGGCATGCCCTGAGAAAGGAGGGAAGGGGGGATGCAGGCAGGAGTCTTACATCTCTGGGAATCTCTTAACATCTTCTTGTCCCCCACCTTTGGCTCAGCCTGCTACAGCTGACCTTAACAAGAACCCCTAGCTCCTCTCTCCACCCCTGCTGGTGCAATCTGGGGGAAATAGGTGCAAATGTGCTCTTCTCATGTCAGCTCTTTGGCACCTGAAAGAGACAGTTGCAGTTTGCCCTAAAAAGCAAATTCTAATCCCTGACGTTGTATGTCATGGTTTTTATGCACTGTGCAATTTCCAGATTGGACAAGCGAGGCCAGCAGAGCCTAGTCTGTGGCCGAGCCTGGCAGTGAGTCCATCAACTATGGAAATGCCAAAGTGACAGGTTCGCTTCATTAACTGGAGGCCCAGTGTTTCTTGGGCATGCACAAGAAACTGGAAAACGCTGTTCCAGGGGTAGGAAATGACCAGAGCCTAGTGGACAGTTTTGGATGAAGGGCTAAAATAATGCCTGCACCAGTGTTTGAGGGACCAGACAGGCTTTGATCCCAAGCTCACATGTGAACTTGGGATCAAGTTCATTCATCCTTCCATCAACACAAATGGTGAGCTTCATAGGGACACAAATATCCTTTCCTTTAGGAGTAAGTTAAGCTCCCCAAAGCAGAGCATGTTTTGCCTAGGTGGAGACATGCCCATTTTCCTCTCCCTGAACCAGCTGTACCCAAAGCCAAAGGCTCTTTAGAAAGCTACTGAAACATGAAGTCTTAGACACCTTCCCTGAGTTTTCTGTCAGGTTTATTTCTCCTTCCCTGCTTCAGATTGCTGCTTCCCAAAATCCTTTCCTGCATTTCTCCCTTTACCACTGTCTTGTGAACATTCTTCTGGGCAGTTCACTAGCCCTCTCCACTGGATCTCCGATAGCTTTTGCCCATACTGAAAATTACAAGACTTTTTACTTTGAAGCAAAATTTCTTTTCGGTGTTAGGTAAGAACACAAGGACTTTCAGTCTCTTTGCCTCTTCATTCTGAAAATACTCCCCTAGGTAAACAAGTCCTAAGCTAAGGTGAGGAAAGTCCTCAGTTGTTGAAGTTGTTGAATGGCAAACACCATTTTCTGATGCTGTAAAACAAGAGTTAATCCGTGTTTCCACTGCGGAGGGCTGTTTGGGACTTTCTTTTTTAAGGAAGGGAAAAAATTTCCTTTCATTCTTTGCCAGCAATTTCCATGCAAATAAAGTTTTCAGCAAAAACTCGGTGCCCAAGAGAGAATATTTTATCCAGAAACTGAAAAGATTTTCAGTGAACAATTGCAAGATTTTATCCAAAAGTCTGAGAGGCTCATCCGAAATATTTCGCTCGTTGGCTGGAAACAAAGCGCTGCAGAGCTAAAGGGGACGGAGAGCCCTCTGTGAACCCGGGCGGAGGGTTCAGCCGGTGGGGATACTCCCGAGCCAGGACGGGGGAAGGGCGGGGCGGCCGGCGGGCACCGGCCGGGACACAGGGCCCGGCCCGCCGTGGGGCTCGACCAGGGCCCCAGCGCCGCCCCCGCGGCAGCTCCCAGGCGCAGGCGGGAACAATCGCCGCGTTGTCC
>VZTE01002256.1:142082-153475 GCA_013397775.1 Eulacestoma nigropectus
TATATATATATTTTTTTTTTTTTTTAAGGCATCGCTTGTGGAAATATTTAGAAGGGTTTAATTTTTCTTTACGGGATTTTTTTCTCTTTTCCATTTCTTCCTTTATTTTGGAGTTGTGCTTCCCCACAGCCTGATCATTAGCTCTGGGAAGCCGAAGGATGCGAGCCCCCTCTTCGCATACCGTTGGGGCGGGGGGAGGAGGGGGAAGGAGGATGCGAAACGATGCTCTATCTGTGGAAGGGCATAACCCGTAGTCTCTCGGCGCTTGTAGTTCATATGGCTTGTTTTAGGGGAGCATGGGGGAGGGATGTCTTTTTTCCTGTGTGGCTGGGATGTTCTGAGCCCCCTTAGCCACCCTCTCATCGTTGTTTCACTTCTTGAGCCCTTGGAGTCGGTTCAGTAACTCTGAATGCAGTTGTAAGTGTCTTGCCTTGTTCTCCGGCTTTTAACAAGGGTTCCACTTTAACACGCGGAAGGGTAACCCGATCCAGGCGTTTACAAATCTACAATGAATAAAAATATAGAGAAAAGGGGAAGAGAAAGGAAAGAATTCCTACTGAGACTCTTTATTCATAGGTGTAGGTAATACACTCAACAGGAACAGGTACATTTGGCAGTTTTATTGCTTTATACCCTCCAGCTTGCTGTTAACATCATGAAGGCGTTTTTTCCGCAGGTGCACATACTAGCATTTTCTCCAGCAGCAAGAGCATGCATAACAAAAGATGTCAGAAAATAGGCTGGGGAGTGTTTGCAACACGTAGCTTTCTTGTTTCGAAATAATTCCTGCCACATAATGGATGCTAACCCCGGAATGGGGAAAAGTTGGGCAGAAGAGGAGACCACCTTGAAATAATACCTGTATGCCGCCTTGGCGAAGGGAATAAGGCGTCTGAGTCAGACAAAAAGGAGAAGAAGAAAAGACAGGGAGAGTCTGCAGGGAACTGCTTCCTGCGATAGGCAGCAAACGGAGTTGCATAGGCATCTCTCGTTCAGCCTAGCTGACGGACGAGATGCGGTGGGGCGAGCGGAACAAGCAGCGGCTCCGGATGTGGGCCGGGGGAGCGGCGGCGCCGCGGGGATGCGGAGCCCCCGCCGAGCCGTCAGTGGGCGCCGGCCGGAGGGAAGAGCTGGAAACCCGGCGCTGCTCTTCCCCCGCGGTGCTCAGACATCGTCGTCTGTCGTCAAGGCAGTTGACTTTATCCAACCTCACACCGATAATTTTCCTCAATTTAATTAGGCACACCGGGGGTCGCGGGGGGGGCGCNTTTCTTCTCCGAGGGTCAGGCAGGCCCCGGGCCCGCGCTCTGGCTGGGGATGCCGGGGCGCCCGGGAGGTCCCCGCCCGCTGGGAGACCGGTCCTTCCTGGCTCCCATTTGCGTGCAGACGAGCTCCGTCACCGGCCTCTTTCTGGAGAAATTAGACCTGAATCAATAGCTCTGGACGCATCAGAACAGTGGAGTGCTCATTTCCCAGGGTGGGTGACTCGTGAAAAAGGGGTGGGGACGGGCACCCCACACCTCCTAGTCCCCTCGCCCTGAAGTGCCTCCGAAAGCGAGCAGGCAGAAGTCAAGAGTGAGGGGTGGGAGCCCACGAGGGAAGCTGCCTTGCATCAACTGAGCTTCCCGGGAGCTGCGCGGGGCCGGACGGGCCAGGAGCCTGGCCGGATGGGGCAACGTGAGAGTTAGGGGAAGGCTGGGGACTGTCCTGAGGCGGGAGCCCCTGCACGGCCTCCTGTGAGCACACCCCTCTCTCTGGGAAAAGGCAGCAGGAATTCACCGCATGCAACCCCCTTTCCTGGCGTCCCCGCTCTTTCCACGGCCAAGCCCGAGCTCCCGGAGGTCTGGGTTGCAGCCCTGGTCGAGGGCGATGGGGATGTGCCCTGTGCGCTGCTCTGTGCTCTATTCCCTCCGGACCGCGGGTACCACCGAGCCCTGCCCGCGCATTCCTGGCCGGCCTTCTCCTCTCCTCACCCCTCGGTGTAATGTTCCCAGGGAATGCTCTCCACAAGTCACTCTCGCTCGTCTGGAGAGCAAGGAGGCCTTTGCATCCCCAGCGGGATTAGAGCCGATATCTCTCCACGCCCGGGCTGGCTGAGAGCCGCGGGGGCAACGCTACTCTCCCTTCCCTCCTCCCCCGCAGTCCTCCCCTGCTCCGCTGACGAGCGGAGAGCGTGGCACCACGCACCGGGCTCCCTGTGCCCCAGGACTGGGTGACTTCGTGCGACCGGTCTTTGGTGTCACCTTAAACCGCGTCGCTTTAATGATGTTTGTGGGTAACACTTTCAAAGGGCCAAAGCGTGTATGCGTGGTTTAAAGTCACATTTGTGAGTCGAAAGATGTCACACAACAGACACAACAGTTAGAAGGAGCTGACGAACAACAGGAAACGGGGTTCTATTTTTAGGGTGTAATAGGAAGTTAATGTAAGCGGTCAGAGGCTTCCTATATGCCTCCGAGCACCTTCTGTTCCATTCATTCATTCATTCATTCATTCATTCATTCATGCGTTCAACAATAACAACAGGGGAAAACAAACATTCCCGTTCCGTTTCTCATCCCATCCTTCCCGGGAAGTCTTGCTGAGGTGTTTGCAATGGTGGGTTCTGCAAGCGGAGTCCCTCTTTCGGGTAGTTTATCTTGTTCTTTGGTTCGTGGGGAGGGGTGCGATAGCTGACGGCGCTCCTCAGGCGAGGCTCCTCCAGAAGGAGTGTGCAGGGGCTGAGGGATGCGCTCTGGGATTATCCCCTCTCCTCAATTCACACCAGAGTCCGGGAGAGGGCTTTCTGTCTCACACCGGTCAGAGTAGCTGGGAAGGTCCGAGAGAAACTTGTTTCAGGAATTAGGTTGGTTCGTGGGCTTTTGCGCGAGAAGTCCATGTACGCGCGTGAAGTACATCTGGCAACAGGATTTTTTTGAAGTGGCAGAGAAATTCTGGGGGGGAAGGGAAAAGGCAAAGATTAGTGAGGGATGTCCTGGTTTTTTGGCAACAGTGCGGAATCCACAAAGCATTCGAAAGGTGCTCGGGAGAGAGTGGAGGTCTCCGGCAGAGTGGTGTGCGGAAGATCTCGAGAGAAGCGGAAAGCCAAGAAAATATATCCCGCTGGCGGCGATCCGCTCCAGATGCGTTTTTGCGGAGAGGCTCCCTCCGCGGATGCACGGGACTTTCCCCGCTGGAGCGCGGCTGCGGCGGCCGCCAAACGTGTGCCCCCGCCCCGCGCGGCCGGCGCTCCGCGGGTGTCCGCGGCCGCACGACGCTGGCGTGCGAAGCAGCTGCCCGGTATGGCTCGGCAGCCGCTGTCCTGCCTTGGCAGGGCAGCTTTGCCCACTTTATTTACAGCTCTCGGAAGCTCAGCTAAATATTTCTCCTTGCATCTGCCGATGATATTTTTTCCCCGGTCTCTTAAGCCTGTTTACCCCAAAACACACGTCCTCTTCTCCTTCTGCTAGTATGTCATATTGCCATGGCCTTAATAGCAGCTGAGTGGTGAGGAAAGGCACCCGCAAAAGGAGGTCACCTCCTCAAGCTGGAAGCGAGCCACTTTAAGGAGAGACTGCGGAATTTGAGCGCTGCCAGCGCGAGAGCAAGAGCGGAGCGGAGGCTCCTCTGGATTTCAACCCACTAACATTATAACAGACAGGCAGGCGTCAATGGCTTTCCATACCGCGAGTGTGAAGGAAGTGGCAGGGAAGCGGAGGGGGGGAGGTAAACCCCAGCCCAGCCTTGCAGATGGATCACACACGCCGCTTTCTATATTGTAGCCTCGGTCAAAATAATAGGAGTCAGAAGGGGAAAGATCCACTTTCTTTCGAGGGATCGAAAGAAAGGATCGAAGGGAACGAGCCACTGTCTCTTGTACAGATTTGCAGCGAAGCCTCGGCTGTGATTAAAACCTTACAGATAAATTCATTCAATATGTGGCTCTGTAGAGAGTCGCAGATTGGGGCTTTTTGTTTGGTTAATGTTTTGTTGTGTTGTTGTCGCTGGTTGTTGTCCCTGATGGGGGGTAAGTGTATGAGCGGGGATGTATATCTGCTTTAAAATGCAATTAGGTTTCAGGCGAGTGGCTGCTCAGCTGGAGGACGCAACCCCCGCGGAGGGTCTGGCCTCTCCCCGCACCTGGTCAGGTGTGCACCCACACCGCCTTAAGTGAAATTCTGCGGAGAGGTCTCTTCCCCTCTGCCCATACGGCGAGCCTGGCCTCGGCATACGTGATCCCCGTAAAGAGACTGAGCGGCGGCTGTGCTTCCTTCGCCCCTCCGTTGGGAGCCTTACGTGGCAGCTGCGTGGGGGGATCTTCCCCTCCGAGGGTCAGGGGACTTGCCCGAACGCAGCCGCAGGTTTGCAGACCGCCGCCTGTGAGGCTTTCACTTGGCAGGCGTCCCCGCCTGCCCGGGTGCTGCTGAAGCAGACGTTTGTTTTAGCGGGCACTTATGTTGTTTTGTTTTCTTTTCAAATGAAAGAAAAACCGCCAACAACAATTAAATAAAAAACCTTTATCTGGCTGAAGACGATGGAATTCAATTAAAAAATAAAACAAAACAAAAAACCCAACCCACCACCGCTCTTAAGTGCCCATCTTGGAAGGGCTCAGAGGAGAATGGAAACTTGAGGCTCTTTTAAGTCATCAGAGAGGCTGCAATTTCTCCTGCGGTACAGGCCAGTCTCACCTCGAGCCAAGCGCCGCGCCGAGCCCCTCCGAGCGCAGACACACCGGGTTCAGCCTCGGCTCCCCACGGCCACTCGTGTGCTGAGCCGGTGACACCAGCGGGGAACGTGTCACCCCGGCTGCGCTCTGGAAGTCTCGGATTCCGGCGAGAGAAAGCAGAGGCTTTAATTACGGCAAACGAGCGCGGTGTCCTCTCTCTTCTGTCTCTTTGCCCTCGTTTATTTTTAGTACACTTCAAATGTCTACACAGTTCCCTTGTTGAGATGAGTGCAATTATTTACTCTGCCTTTAGGGATGCATTTACCCAAGCAATGAATGGAAATGTAGTAAACACTGCGCAAAGTCAATGCAGTTATTGAGGTTTATTTATTAGGAAAAGAAGTAAGTATCTCGGCTTTACTTGTTTCTTCGGGCAGACTCGTTATCTAGAGTAGATTGCAAGGAGAGTTCTTCACTTATTCCTGTGTAATGAACTTGCTTTATACGTCTATCTCGCATCTGTATCTAGCTACAGCCTCTTTTGTCAGGGTCTCAACGGACTATAAAAACAAATCTAAAAGTTAATTTAGAAGGCTAATCCGGAGGGATGCATTATCTGATCTCTCTGCAGAAACTTCGCTAGGTGAGGTCCCGTACCTGACGGTGTAAAGAGATATATGCAAACAGAGCATCGCCTCCAGCAACCTGAATTCCGCCCGTATCCACTGTCCAGAGTGGGAAAGCTCTTGACACTGAGCGCGGTTTCACTGGCAGAGTGAAACTGCTTTGCCGGACTGACTGGTCCTAGTGTGACCACGACGTTATCCTCCATCCCGCAATAATTATTATTATATTTCGCGAGTTAAGACCGTCACCTTTCTCCACCTGTTTGCCCTGACTCCTCTCCCTCCGATCATCCCTCTCACGGAAAAAACGCAGGAGGAAGGGACGCTGGGGGACGTGGGCGGTAAGAGCACGTTAGGTATCTGCGGCGTGAGGCGCGGGAGGTATTCCGGGGTTCTGACAGCTGGATCTGAAACAAATCAGATCTGGATTAACTTGCCTGTTTTGTAAATTGTCTGCATTTGAGCGAGCAGCCCTCACCCACTCCGCTTCTGGCAGGTTTTGTTACACGTGCCTCTATAAATATATGATCCCAGCCCTCTTTCCTCGTTGGATATCTCTGTTCAACAAAACAGAAAACAGAAAGAGGAGAAGCTATTTTTTTTTTTTTAAATGAAGACATTTATAAGTAACCTAATTTCGTATCGTGGAAGTAAATTTCATGCTAGGATGTATTTTGCACAACATGTAATCTTTTACAGCCGGAAGACATTTAATTAAAGCCATATTCGGAGAAGTACGGCTTCAAAGCAGTCATACGACCACATACCTCATTCATATTCAGGATCCGTCCGCGAATTCATATTGTTTTAACGTGGGACATCGCCTCTACGGCATAACTCTGCAAGGCCTGGGCAGCATGAGAGAGAACACAAAGGGGAGCAGGCACGGAACAGCATGGGGCGCTTTACCAGGCGGAGAGGTGTCTGTTTAACCAAAACACCACCGCTTTCTGCTTTTCAGCTCTCTACATTCGGCCGGAGGAACTCCTAGCAATTCACATGCACTAGCTGGGGGCTGGGAGGAGAGGAAAAAGCCCACCGAGGATGGGCCGGGGTTAAGCATCCCGAACTGGGTGCTCCCACTTCGTTTCCATATGCTGCTGCCTACTTCATGTCGCCTGGGGAAATACGTGTGCGGGGACAAGGTTTGATCACACACTTTGCAATCTCCCCAGAATAAGGCCAGGGATCTTGTGGTAGCCTCATTTCCTAGCATTTTGGGCTGGTCGGGAAGCGGTCATGCAGACTCACACACCCTACGGCTAAAGGGGGATCTCTGGAGAGAGAGGGGATGGCGCCCTGCCGGCACTGTTCACGGGCATCTGTGAACTTTTTATCGCACTCATACCGTTTGAACGACAAATACACTTTCTGTTCAAGCTTTTGCCCCATCTCCTGCTCGACTGTTGGGTTATTCAGATGATGATCGGGGACCCCCGAAGAAATGGGGGTGCAGGAAGGGAATAGCCCATGCCCGAGGTGAGAGTGAGTTCAGCTCGACATCCCACGGTCTGCGGGGCTCAGGTGTCGACTGTCCCTGTCCTTCCCAGCTCCGTCGATGGGACACCAGCTCTTTCCTTGAAATCACTGGTAGAACTGCCCTGAATTCGGCGAGAGCCGAACTGCCCCCCCCTTGCACTGTTTCTCTATGGTAACTTTTGTCTAAGCTGGTGCTTGGTGCCTCCCGCCTTTCCCTTGCCCTCCCCAGGGCCGCTGATGCGAAAGGTTGGTTCTCGGGGAGCCAAGGGACTTGTGTGCGCCGGGGTCTTGTCAGCAAGCACTTCTGTTTTCTTCTCGAAAGCGATGGCAAAATACTTCCAATGAAGCGGGGGACAGAGAAGTGAAATAAACGCAAAACAAATTTCCTCCCTAAATAAATAATCTCCCTGTCCAGCCTGAAGCAAAATAAACCCGCAGCAAAACGAGTCGCCCCCCACGGCCGCCCTGCTTCGAGTTGGGGCTGCTTCGTTTCAGAGGGGATAAAATTCAGCGGCGAAATCAAATCAGAAAGGTTCTGGTTAGTTTCCTTGTAGTGGTAATTAAAAGTATTAATTGCTTGTGTCGACAGCTTAAAAAGACAGGTGTTGCTAAAAAAGCGTCATTAATCTTCCAGTCATTACCAGGCGGAGATGGGAACCGGACTGGGAGAAGGAGCTGATTGTTTACGAGGGTCTTTCAAGGTTTAAGAATGGAGATTATAGTAATACCACTGCTAATCGGACGACCTTTTCCCATTCCTTTGAAAAATGAAAATAAATCAAATGGCCTTCCTGCATCACTCAGCTAGAGCAGGGCAAAAAGTCTCTCATGGACTTCGAATCTTTTTAAGATATTTTAACGTTAATTTTCTGTGCATATATATACGGTTAAAAGTGGGGACAATTGTTCATTCTTTCTGTCTTCGGAGGTTTTTTTTTCGTCAGGTGACCTATGGCCCGTGAATAAAATAAGTTTTACGGGAGTTTTCGGGACACCGATCTAAACTTCAAAGGCTGTTTTGTCCATCGGGCAAAGCAAGAGTCAGTGGCGTTGCAGCCTAGGCGTGTAAGAGTGAGGAAAAGAGTAAATCCAGTCCCTCGGCATGAGACCCGCTCCCTTTCAAATGGGTGGTTTGGGGGGTTGTTTGTTGGTTCGTTTGTGGGTTTGGGTTGCTCGGCCGCGCCCGGCGAGCAGGCAGCAGCGGGTGGCCGGACCGAGCAAACTTCCCCGAGGGAAGAGCTGCGGGTGCGGCGGGGGAGTGGCGCGCCCTCGTCCCTGCGCGCACGTCGAGGGCACCGGCGGCCTCCGGGGCGCCCAGAGCCGCCCTTCGACGGCGATGCCCGGGGCTTCGGCCGGGTGCCTCCCCAGAGAGAAACTCGCCCCCTGCTGCCTCCAGGAGACTCGGGGCCCGGTCCCCTCCCTCTGCGCGAGGCAGCGTGGCCGAGCCGAGGGCCGGGGCTCAGGGCCGGGCTCCCCGGGCGCTCGGCGGGGCGCAGCGGCCTCCCCGCACCACCGGTCCCGCCGCACGTGACGCGGCGCGGAGCATGCGCGCGGCGCCGGCCCCGACGGCCGCGCCCGAGGGCGGCCCCGAGCTCCCCGTTCCGCCGGGACCCGGCCCGCAGCCTGCCCGCCGAGGCCTCACGTCCCCACGCCGAGGAAAGCTCCGAGGCGGCGAGGCAGCCTTTGAAGCCATCTCGCCCGACGGGTTGTTTTAAGTCCTCCCGATGGGGCTGTCCCCACCCGCCAGCCGGCGCGGCCTCGCCCCTGCCCTCCTCTCCCAGCCCGGTGCTGCCTCCGGCGCTCAGGCCGTGACGGTTCCGTTCCGCCGTGCCCTTCCTCTCCCCGGCCTGTGGCACCTTACGGCGCGTCCGTCTGTTGGTGCCCACACCGCCCCCGCTCTGCTCCCCGGGCAGGGCCGGCGGGGGGTTCTGACCACGGCTCCGTACAGGGTAAACGCCCCCCACGCTCCTGCCCAAAATAATCTGTGAACGCCTCGGATCCGCTCGCATGGGCTGTTCCTGCAGCCGTGTTTGTTATCGAGGGTCCTTTCGCAGCCGGGCAGCGGCAGCTCCCGGCGCTGGCACCCAGCGGGAACGCGCCAGCGTTTGCGGGGAGCTGCGGGGGGCGAGGGCCGGGGGCTGAGCGGCGGCTCCGGCACGGGTACACCGAGGGAGCCCCGCTGCCCCGGAGAGGCACCCCGCTCCCACACCAGCCTTCCTGGCAGGCTTCGCACGGGTCCTGGGGCTGAACCCCCGGGGAAACGCAAAGATAGCACACACAGAGCCTCTGCCTACTTCGTATCGGTAATGACTTCCCCCCCTGCTTGTTCTAAAACAACAAAACACAGACTTACCTGAAGTGGTTTTTATTTTCACAACAAGGGATATTCCCTGCATTGCACACATACACACAACGCATGCACACGCACACGCACATACACACACACGCACATACACACACATTAACCAATAGAAAAGCCAGATATGAGGGTTTGATGCTCTGCTGTGACATGAATAATTGTTGCATCGTGTAAATTCCTACATCTTGGTTTTAATTTGCAGTGAACCAAACAAAGATATTTGCAATTTTAAAATAAGCATTCTATGTAATAAATGGGAACATTGTGCATGAATGCTGTTTCTTCCCCTTTTCTTTAGAAGACGTTATTAGCTCTGACAGCATGCAGCTCAGGTTTGGAGGAGAGGATTTTGTAAAGGGATGATAGACAGGAAGGGCAGCAATCATGGGCTTCTTGGGCTAAAGCTTTTTTTCTTTTTTATCAGAATGTTCTGTTCGATGCCATTTATCCTTGATGATAGAAAATTGCTCTGTTGCCAGGACGCTGCTGCTGAAATAGAGGGCAGGAGCCACATTTCCATTTTGCAGCTTGAAAGCTATTCAAATGAATTTGCAGAAAGGGAGGAAAATCTAGAGATAAACAAATGAGAATAAATCGAGTTTCCCTTTCCTCTCTTTTCTTGCTCTTTTTCTTCCTTTTTCCTTTTTTTTTTTTTTTTTTTTTGAGGTGTGTATGTGTGTACTTGTGAGGGATCTATTCATTTTCTACATAAGGATTTTAGTTCATCAGTGTTTGCAGCACCTGGGAAGTGCTCCAAATCAGGGAACTCTTGTTTTGCTGCTGTTCCAGCCACTGAACATATAAACATATTAGAGAAATTTACGTGTGTGTGCAGATACGCAGGCACCCACGATTTCCTTACACGTGTGTATATACAGCCAGACCCAGAAACGCAGTGCTGTGTATTCCTCTGTGTGAATACCAACGACATGCACCACCACCTTACAGAAAATGTGATTTCTCCCAACATGTATTTGTTGATTCTGGTGAAATACCTCGTCTTTTTAAAACAATTAAAATCTATGCTTAAGTTACAGCGGTGTCCCTCCGTCATAATTAATTGTGTGGGAAATCTTCATTTTCCCTCCTAGTCCATTTAGATATTTCCGGAGTCCCAAGGAGAAGTAATAACACATCTGGCTATAATCCAGCATGCAGCCCAAGGGCTAATATTTAATCATTATTTTTAAATTAAGCATTGAATAAAATAAAGCCAGAAACATTATTTATAAATTGAAATTAATATAATGACAAGTAATTATGCTCTTCCTTCGCTGGTGATTCAAGGTTCAGCTCAGCTCCTCAGTTCAAATCCAAATAAATGAAACGTGTGAAGCCTGTTAAACACTTCCATTTCATCTACTTGTTCCGTCTGTAGGCTGCTGCTGTGTCAGGCTGGAAATATTGAACATACCTTGACTGGGGCAGTAAAAAATCTCAGAGGTCTGAGAGCCCGGTTGCCACAAAATAACTTTAAGTGAATTCTAACTTCACTTCTTTGAGTAAAAAGCCCGTGCCAGTGAGTCATGGGTTTGAGATGATTATGCAGCCTTCTCTTAAACATAGGATTTTAAGCGACCATAATACGTTTGATGACATACTGTATTTGATCACCTTGGATTTTTTTCACTATGTCACTTCAACAGAGTTTCACCTCCTATTAATCTATAATTAGCATGTTGGCTTCAAGCATGATGTATTTCAAAGTGGCATCTTCTTAGATGTGGGTTCCCTTCTGCAGGGAAGAAAATTCTGGAAGTGGAAAAGAAACAAACAGGACTGAAAAAGGAGGATTGATTTATTGGCCTTGGCCAACAGCTTTTCCATAAGTGTCCAAGCAGTCAGGCATGTGACTTTACTATTGATTTTTAAATCTCCCTTCAGCTGAAAAGTTCAGCGCGCAAACAATAATAAACTCTAATCACTGCTGCTATTAGATTAGGCTAAACACGGGGATCCGGGGGTCCAGCCGTGCCCAGCTCTTCCCCCCACCGGGGCAGCGGCCCCGCCAGACGCCTGTGCAGCGCCGTGCCCTCTGTGCCGCGGGGGCGATGCCAGGGAGCCCCGGCGGTGGTGGGACCCCTCGGGCTGCATCCCCCGCTCCGCTCCCTGCCGAAGCCCGTTCCGGAGGGCGAGGGCAGCGCGGGACGCCGGGGTGCGGCACCTCAGGGAGGGCGCGGCGAGAGGAGCGGGCGGCCGTCCGGGCATCCACGGCCTCCCTTCCCCGCGTCTCTCGCCGGGACCCGGGGGCGGCCGCGTTGCTGGGGCCGGGCGGGAGCGG
>VZTE01002256.1:153587-236866 GCA_013397775.1 Eulacestoma nigropectus
CCGGCCCCGGCGCCTGTGGCTGCAGCTGCTCCGCCCGGTTACCGCGGCCCCCGAGTTCTATCATGCGGGTGCAGGCGGCGAGCAATGGCACGAGTCCCGCCCTGGTGCCTGACGGGCCGACCCTGGGTCGCCCTGCCAGCGAAACGAGCGCTTTGCAGGGGAGATCCATCGGAGGGGGCCGGGCTCCCCCTGCCAGGTGCCTCACCGTCAGTAGAAAGGGATAAATAATTCGAGGGACGAGATTAAAGCCAGCCTGGCCTAGTCTCCTGCTATTATCTGGGAGATGAGAGCCTCTGTCTGGGCTTCCTCCTACCATCCTTAATGTGGGGACTTGACTTGGGCTCAAGGAAGTCAATGCCTGCACATTGAAGTGATTGTGGGTGTCAACCCAAATATCTGTAATACCCACTGTGGTTCAGAAGGTGCCAGTGCATTTTCAGGCAGCAGGTGATTAGTTGTAGCAATTATTTGTAGGTCTTTTTTTTAGGAAAACTTCAGGCCTACATGAGTCCATGCTTGCTTACAAGACAGTGACTACTTTTGAGTGCTAAAAAAGGAAAGATAACTAGATCTGGGTGTAAAGTTTCAAAGGCACAAGGCTGAACAAAGAAATATGTAGACAAGAGATGACAAAAGCCATGGATCTGCCAGAAAATGCTAGAACCACCAAAAAAAACCCAAAAAACCAAACCCCAAACAAACAAAACAAAAAACCCCACCAAACTAAAAAACCAAAACAAACCACCAAAACCCCACCAAAACCCACCACAACTTTGCCAGCAGTGTACTTGTAATGTGAACCAGATTATCACAGAAAACAGAATGGGTCATAGACTAGCAAAGGTCATAGACTAGCGAACTTGGCTGCAGTCTGCCCCTTTTCACAGAAATTTCCCTGGTGGTGTGCAGCAGGCCATGCCGCTGCAGGCCCAGCCTGCTACCTCCCTTGCTCCATTTCTCCTCACATGTCTGTGCAGGGGCTTACTGGCACGGGGGAGGGACATGCTGACATGGCAGCAGGGCACTTCACAGCCTCCCAGCTCCAGTGCCCTGGGCAGAGCTGGGTGTCTCAACCCATTTCTTGCCATACAGACCTGATAATTCTCTTCTGTCACAACGATCCAACACAGTGCATAATATTGCACTTTGCTCCTCTAGGTCGTCAGGCTTACACTGTCTTTGTCTTGTGGAAAAAATGTATGTGGCCATGTGATTAAAGCATGTCTAATCATGAGTTCACTTAAGGAACTGAATTTGGGTTGCATATGTAACCTCATGTCTAGCACTTTCTACTTTTTGAGTGACTAACTTCACAACCTTATTGTTCTTTTAGCTTTGAGGTATAGGTGTGTGAGAAAGATCTTTGTGTAAACCAAAGCAAAACCAGCAAGCCCGACATTTTTATAAAGAAGTCTTTTTGTTGTTTTGTTTTTGTTTTTAATGAAGGTTGTCCACAGTTTGGTTTTGTGCCCCAAAAGCAGGACTTCATCTTCTCTTTGAATTCTGGCAGACAGTACCTAAAAAAACCTCTCCAGTTTGGGTTCAAACACAGCTAAAGTTTCATGAGAATGGCTTTAACTCACAGCCCAGTTATCACTTGATCTCTGGCGCCTTCTTTTCCCCAAAAGAGAATTAGAATGCCTCTTTTCTGATTACACTCATTTAAGAGATTAGGTTTTGGAACATTAAACAGATAAACATTTGAATATGCATCTGTCTCCTTATTACCACTTTCAAATGGCTAGGTCTTAATGGTACATTCCACCAGTAAACCATTAACTTCAGTTTAAAACCATAAAGTTTTTGCTCTTTAAGAATCTTTTTAACAGACTTATATTTTAATTAAAGGCTTAGGACTCCATGAAATCTGCAATTTACAGATCCACAAACTGTGTGAGACTTCTGTCACTGAGAAAACCACAGACCTGGTTTGGTTCTCCAATGTGACACTGGCTTGAGCAAACTAGATTTTAATTTCTCAACAAGTTCTTTTGCATTTTCAAATGCTGAATAATTCTAGATTCAGGCTGGTCAGATTCAATACTAGTGTACTAGTTTATTCCAGTTCCTTCTGGGCATCTTTACCCTCCCTGGAGAATCCTCTTCTCTAAGCAGCAGAAGTGCTTAGGGGATCAACTCTTAGCCAGGGATCAGAGAAAGGACAGGGCATATATATTCAGACTTCTGAGGCTGAATAACATTCCAGATCCATCAAATGTACAGGTTTTTTACTTCTTGTTGAAGCAGATTCAGAAGGTTGCCTTGGCAGAGGCCTGTTGTATGATTTTGCTACTGTTACACAAATGGTAAAGCTTCTGGGCTATAAATGTATCTACTCTATACTGAGTGATTCCAGAGAACTCTCTAAGGTGCTTTAATGGCTTCCCCATCACGTAACTTTCCAAACACAGCACCGTGGTAATCAGCTACATGTGAAGACTCATGTTTTACCATTAAGTCATGTATGTCTCAAACGAACCTTAAGCAAGGTCAGACAACAAAGAAAAAATCATAGTAGTTTTATTTGAAAGCATCCATGGCAGAAAGTAGTCAGATTGGCCACTTCGAGACAGTCCAAGATCATGCACATGTTTCTAAAGCATCTAAAAACCTTGGAGTTAAGGAAAATTAACCCAGAGTTTGTAATGAAAACTTTTTTTTTTTCTCTCTAAGTTACTTAGTAAACTATGTAATTTTTCCTAGGCTGCTAGTGAAGAACTTCCCCCAACCACCACATGAAAAAAACTTGAACAATTTTAATACTCTTTCATATAAAAAAAGCATGCCTATGGTTATGTTTTGCAATGGTTGTTTGTGACACCGAACAGTTACTGTACCAGCTACACAAAAGTGAGAGCTCCTCATGAGGTTAAAATCCTGAAGATTTTTATCATCTGCTGAAGACAGTAGGAAAACCTTATGTTGTCTGTACAGGTATTTTCATAGGCTTTCAGATGACTGAGCAGTTCCTACCCACTGCTGAATATTCCCACCCCTTGGGGAAGACACATTTGCTCACCATCCACAGTGTCCTTTTTGTGTTGCAAATGCGAAGGGAAGCTGAGCTGGCTTTGCTTAAGCCAAGCACTGTTGACTACCGGAGGATGAATTACATCTGTTCATTCTACCGATATTATAAATTAGATACAAATTGTAATAATTATGCTTAATTGCTACTTAATTACTGATTAAAAGAAAGATTTTTATGATTCTTTGTTACAATCCCATGCCTTATTTTTCCAAGGATGTTTAATCAGGCAGACGTTCTGAAGAACAGCCACAAATCATATTTTAGTGGTAGAATTAGAAAGACAGTGTTGCCTGCACCATTTTGAATATGAGCATTTGCATATGACCTAAACTTCAATACAATTGGAAACTTTTTGTCCAAGTGTTGCCAAAAAAATGCGCAGCTTCTCAGAACAAAGATGTTTCAGATATCCAGAGCATGCTAGGACACTAAATTAGCAATGGATTCCCTCCCCTCCCCCCTGCCCAGTATCATAGCCCTTTGTTAAGCAGACAGACTTGCAGGCAGCAATGAGGGAAAAGAAAATAACTTTTTAAAATATACCTGGGATTTTTGCTATTACCAGTAAAGTTCTCAGTTCAGTGAATCAAGAGGAAGAAGGGGAGGATTTTTTTTGTGTTTAGTTGTAGAGTAGAGAAAATAGATGGAGATTTGTCTGCTTGAATCCAAAGAAGAGCCAGGTGAGTCATTAATCAAGATCATGTCTAGATAATTGGCCAAAGAGCAACAGCAGGGTTGACCCTACATTTACAGTTTTGAGAAAGCAGCTCATGGCTATCAAAATTATTTTGACTGTTCAGCAAATGCTGGTTTGGGCCCCATTCTTCTATATGTATGAGTTGCCTATAATTTTTAAAGTCAGCACAGACGTGCTGCTAAAAACTGCTGATATCGGACTCTATGTATTTACAATCTAAAAAAATCCTATTTTGTAGATACGAAGTCTATTTAAAATAATTTTCCAAGCAGTAGAGACACCAACTGCTACTAGTGGTTTACAGGGTAGGATTAATTATGCCCATTGCACTGCACAATATAAGGCACTTATGATTACTATATGGATTGTTTTACTGGGGGGGGGGGGGGGTANNNNATGTTTTGTTTTGCGGGGGGGGGGGGGAGGGTCTTGTCGTTTGGAAAGGAAAAAAGAATCACCTGTTTTCTTAAGTCTTTGCTTGTTACAAAGCCCATTGAAGTCAATGGGAGTTTTGCCATTAGTTTGTGTGGGCTTTCGTCTGATCCTGTATATGCTACTGTGAACTGGAGGGGGAGAAGGAGTGCAGTTAAAGGGAAGAGAAGCAAGAGGGGAGGAGTTAAACACAGGCGAAGAATAGAGCTCTTTGTCTATTAATTAGGGTTTACATGCCTTGCGGAAAGCAGCATTCTTCCAACACTGGATCCCTCTGCCCCACTATTTCATTTTTACATCTTCTGTGCTAGTTGCTCTTCAGATCAATACAGTGCTCATGTATTATGCACTGAGTAGCATTAACCACAACATTCTGCTGCTCTGGTGCATAGGAAAGGAAGGCATTGAATTGAACAAGCTTCTCTAGGGTCAAAAATGCTTTTTATTTCTGCAGCTGGCGCCCACTCTCCCTGAAACATATTGTCCAGCACAATACCTACACCTATCACAAGTACTTTTCTCTGAGTTACTCAACAATATCTAACCACTTGTTGCCTATGAAGAAACAAGACCTGGTGAAACCATGGAGTTCTCCTGATGAAGTCTTGCCGACATGCTTCAGCTGAAAGTGGAAGGGCTCACTGGACAGTCCTAGTTCATTCCCATGTCCCTTTTCTCCTTGTTACACCTACCAGAAGACAGTGACAATTGGTTGCAATTAGAGAGGAAAAGTGCCATTGTATTTGACACTAGGCTGGCCTCTGGGGATGTTCTGTTGCTGGGTGTGTCTCAAACTGCTGGGTGACCTTGGGTAAGACATTTGGGACTCAGACTTATGATCAGTTTATAACAATTTAACAAGCTATTGTGTCTCGGTTAAACAGCAGTGACTGTCCTTGTGTGCACTTTCACCCAGAGCAAATAGACTGATGTGACCCAAAGTGTAGTTGTATGAGCAAATTAAATCAGTGCAACCAGCTCTGCTGCCATGAGATTGTATCCCTGAGAAGGCAACTAATCTGGTTTAAAATTTGTGAGGTTTTTGTTTTGTTTTACTTTTTTTTTCTGGATGGTTTTTAATCTTTACCAGTTCCCCAGCACATGTCACTGAAGGAGTAGTTTTTTGGTAGCAATGTTGGGCATACAGCGGCAGTGCTGATTTAACCTGTAGTGAAACAGGTCTGGTTACTTTGCCATTAGTGTGGAGTAAAAGGACGTGCACGGAGTGAGCAGATCAACTGGTGCTTGAAGATATTTCAATGTCATTGTGGGTCTGACCTATTAGATCCCAATCAGCAAAGCACCTAAATGTCTCTATGAATCAGAGTATTTGTTCCTTATGTAAAAAGAGAGGAGCTTTTACCTCCCTCTTCTTTCCCTGTCCAGACTGTAAATTGTATAGTGGAAATGTTCTCACTTCGTGTTGGTACAGAGTCCAGCATAGTCAGGGACTGTTCTTATCAGAGGTCTGCATAGAAGTACAAATAAATCACAAGAGTGACAGAGGGAGAGGTGTGCTTACCTGTCAGTGGAGAAAAGCAGAAGGCAACAATCAACCTCTGAATTCGTAAGCTTTGTTGTCTGCCAATTAGCACTAACCTCAGAGTAGGGATAAAGGTATATCCTGAGCCTCCTTTCACTAGGTAATTTCCCTCAGTAAGATTTTTAATTATTATCTGAAGTGCTTTATTTATAAAGTAATTATTCTCCTAGGGAAACATTATCTTAACAGTACAGTAACATGTGAATTACCATTTCACACCGCACACACATATACACATACACTTCCTATTCTTGGGGCAATATTTTACAGCAGTTTTGTCTTTCAGTGGTCAGGCAAAATCATGTGCATTTGTGTGAATTAAGGATGACATAGGACCTACTTGAGAGCACTGAAGAATGATGAAGTCAAAAAAGAGCTCACGGAGCAGGACAGGTATCTGCTACCACAAAAAGGAACCTGCTCCTCAGGAGCTGCAAGGTTATGTCTCAGAGAATAAGAAAGATTAAGTCAGTGGGTTGTGAAAATAAACCAATTCTTGCAGAAAAGGCTGTACATAAATTTTATTGTATCAAGTTAATTTCATGTCTGTAATCTGCTGAATTCATATGTACTAGTTCCAAAGAAATTGTTCTTTGCTTAACTGGTTTGCACTCAAGAGCAGAGTATTTACAGTTTGTTCTTAGGTGCTGAGTAATGACGATGATATGTTGGTTCTTATAATTATGATCACATTTTACCATGACAGTAAATACTAAAGTTAAAAAGAATGTGCAAAGAGGGGGATCTGGATGGGTCACAGTCAAGCTGCCTCCCAACTTCTCTAACACGGGTTCACACCAACATGTTCCAGGTCTCTGAGATGATTTCTCTTCTAATGTAGTAGCTGCCAGCTAGCAATTAAATATTTGTCTATAGAAAATGAGTCCAGCTGGCTTTGCTTCCTCTCCCTTGAGAAATTCTTCAAAGTTCCAGGTTCCCACAGCAAGGCTTCCATGGCTTCAAAGGCGTAATTTGGCACATGCCCACTGGGCATGCGTTTGTTAAAGTACACACACAAAATTTCACTGTTGAAGATCTGTGCCCCAGGGAAGCTTCCACTCTGAGGTGAAATTACTTCTTTCCAAATGCCATACTTGAACTATGAAAGGGTACACCCTTTAACATAATAATAGTGACTTCCAAATGTAAAGACACAGCCTCTGATTTACAGCAAGCATACCCACCGCAGATTAGCTCTTGAGATAACTGAAGGCAAAGTATTATAGCAAGAGCTATTTATCCTAGATTCTGCCTCATTACAAATCATCCTTGTACATTACACTGAAGGAATAATAAAACAACTGCCTGTTATCCCTTACAGAGTAGCAGACAGATCAAAATGCTCTCATCTCTTACTAGTCCTCATTCAGACAACTGTGGCTCTGAAGTCTAACCTGAACAAACCACGCCTTTTTGAGACAACACAAGTGCTCTTGTTTTTTCCCACTGCACACAACTTTTTATGAGAAAGGAATACAGAATGACAAATAGTGCTCCTTCATGGAAGGAAGCCATGTGAGGTTTGTTCCTCATACCCACCCATGCAGCCTGTCTAATGGCTCTCTTCTCTGAGAGCTCTTGTTGGATCTCCTTTTCTCATGAGCTTGCTCCATTTGACAGTGTCTTTTTTGACACATCCAAGAAAGGTTACACTAGTAACCACGCATGCCCTTGAGAAATATTTTGAAGTATAACATGGTCCAGTACACAAAAACTTGTGTAGGCCTTGTCTGCTTGTCTTGGGGTAACTTTATGATGCTGTATCCCATATCCCCCAGGCATGAATTTTGTGCCTTTCTGTGCCTTTAAACTGAGCCCAAGAGGGGAGAGAAAGAAAAAGTCAGACAAACTTTTTCAAAACAGTTCTGTGTCTCAAGGTCACTACTTTTTTTTCTGCACTTGGTGGCTGCAGGGAGATAGCTGTTGCTGTGGCAGGGCAGAGGAAGCACCCTTCTTGTTTCTTCAGCCAGGTTTTTTGGCTCTGTTTCTTCGGAGAGAGACGGAGAGTTAAACTTTGTTCTGGGACTTCGGTTTTTTCCCTTCTTCTCTTCTGGACTGTTTCAGCAACATCAGAACACATCAGGAGGGCTTTCCACCGAGGCCCCGGTGGTGGGCCCAGGCTGACCCCACTCCGAAGAGGAGAGAGAGAGAGACCACACCCAAGGAAGGACTCTAAAATCTTCCCAGGTTTTCTCTCCACAGTGAGAGGTTTTATTATTTAGCATTATCATTCTTTTCCTGTGTGTTTGTTAAATAAATAGTTTTTATTCCTCTTTCACTTTCCTCCGAGGAAATATTTCTTTCCTGAACCTGAGGCGGGGGCGGGAAGGGTGGCTGTAAACTGCCTTCTATCGGAGAACGTTCAAATTCGGACCTTCCTCCAAATTTGTCTCCAAACTGGGACAATGCTACTGTCCCAAAGTAGTGTGTCCAGACTGACTAGCTGTCTAGGCTCCCACTTCAGTAAATGGAAAAAGACATCCTGTACTATTTTTCAGAGATATCTAACTTTAAATTCTCTGTTAGGGTATGGTGACGTTTCGGGAAGTGAACGTCTACCTCCATAACTAAAAAGGAGGCATAGACAACTGCTTTATCCTAGATGCCAAATTCTTAGACAGCTAAGTCTAAGGAGATAGATATCATCCAAGAGAATGAAACAATGCCCAGGGGAAAAGTAAAGATGTGTATAAAAATTCATCTGTGACTGGATGTTTGCCGTACTACAAGTTTTGTTCTGTGCCTAGTTTGTGAAGTATCAGAATAGCTTCCAATCAGACCAGTTTTGTTTCTCAGTTACAGCTGTGGAAGTGCAGTATGGTTTTAGTGCTAGAGATCCAAATTAACTGCTCTTTAGGAGGGTGATGTGTACTGCTTGGTGCCATGGAAAGAACAGAGCAGGTACACTTCAGGTTACTGCAGAGGTAATTTCTGTGCTCGTCTCTCCAGCTGGTTTTCATCTCCTCTGACGGCTTCAGCAGGAAGGCTGGTGCAGGCAGAATTGAAAAGAGCAAAATGACCCCTCTCTGCCATTTTATGTACCATTTGGTACATAACAGCTGGTCTCATTGATTATTTCAGGGGAAGGAGTGGATGGGACCTTAAGCATCTAATTAGGGCTCAGCTGTCTAAGCCAGCTTTGAGTATGAGGCCTATGCACCTATGTAATGAGCCTGGAGGGACTTTGTTCTCAGAGAAGAACACTGACCTGGAACTTGCCTCCCACTTCCGTCTCACTGAACCTGAACCTCTCGTCCTGCAGAGCAATATCATCTTTTCAGTCTAGTTTTTGAGGGCTCGTTTAAGCTTTGGGGGAGTTTCTCTTAGTTAAAAATTGAGAGTGTCTCTAAATTAGTGTTTCTAACTGTTAAAGCATTTTATATTTGCAATCATTTCTGTACATGTGACTTTTGATTCGTTACAAGAAGATTGAATGCATTACAACATCCTTAGCTTTCTCAGGACAGCATAGGTTTGTCTGTAGTCTGTCCTTTAGTCTGCTTTATTATCTATAATATTTCTTCCTTTGACACAGATGGCCATGCATCAGAGCTTGTTCAGGTTAGGAAGCTAAACCATTGATAGAGTCAGGCCCTTTTGTGCCTTCAGTTCCACCTATTTACAAAGAACATGCCAACTTCCCTCTCTCTGCCTGCAGATGCAATCAAACCACCAAAGACAGTATCTTTGCTTACAGCATCACATTTTTTTGTGTTCAGTATCCCCAGTGAGTTCTCCCCTTAGGCTCTATGCCCAAAGAGTTTCCTTTTAGTTGCTATGTTTAGAGCTTATTTCTCTTTCTGTTTCAGCTACTTTGTTTTCTTGTACATGCATACACACAAATACACCCTTATCCAAAGCAATAACCATCAGTACCATCTGCCTACATTATTTAAGATTTAGGGTGTACTTTTGCCTTGTCTCAGAAACCTGTATTACCTCATCAAAGAACTACTTGGCTCTGTTATCTCAGATGAAGGGTGGTGGTTACTTCCATCAGCTTCAGTGCCTCTTCTCCCAGTCTTGAACAATAGTACATCATGTTCACCCTGTCTTTGCCCTTACAGGATTTTCTACTTGCTTATCTTTCATTTATCTCTGTATTGCTTTATTTGGCACTAAAATACAGAATGGACGTGCTGGGACTAAATTCCCCTCTCACTGACAGTTCTACTATCTCCACAGATAATAGATACTGGAAATACTTTCGATGTACATCCATAAATGAAAGAAGTGACAGAGCTTTGGTTTTTTCATAACTTTTGTCAAGTCCTGCTAGGGTTTTTGTTTGTTTGTTTGTTCTCTTTTTTATTTCTTTGACACCTCAGCTGTTTTTTAGCTGGCTTTTAAAAGAGCTTGTAACTTTCAGCAACACTAAGGGATAACACTATCTGAGGACCATGAGGAAATTACATCTAAATTAAGAGAACAGAGGTTAAAGACAGTTTTTTGTCTATCAAACAACCATCTCTGGAATTAGGCAAATAATGCTCTTACAGTTAGGAAGCTATTAGCTGTTAAAGCTTTTAGATGTTTCCCTTGTCAAACAACATCTGATGGCCGAAAGCCGTGCTGACAGGGATTCACTTACGTCATAAGCTTTCTTTGGAGAGAAATACAAAGAAACATATGGGTCATAATGACCCACCCCTTCATTACAACTGTGGAAATGCAGGTTTTTTACACCAGAATAACATCCCTATGATACCTTGGTTGTCAAAAACCACAATTATAGTCATTGTTTATGCATTAGGGAAACCTCATCCTAAATCTGGCACCATATGGGGGTGAAAAGAGCAGCTGCTGACATTTCAGGATACTCATTATGATCTAGCTGCAGATATGACTCAGCATGATGAGCCTGACAACAAGAACAGGAAAAAAAGCAAAGCAGCATAGGCAGGTTTCAAACATCCCTTTAAGGCACCAGCCCAAGTGCATTTCTAAGGGGAGAGGCTTTCAACATGCATCAAGTGTGACAGCTCCTTAGGAGCTCCACATGGAAAGCCTGAGCAGGGCTCCAGGCCAACATAGCCAAAAGGGTTGCTGATATTTATGTGTGTTGTAATCCAAGGGAGAAAAATAATTATTAACTGCCCAGAAAGAGTTTTGGAATATTGTTTTTTCCCCTTATTTTTGTGAACAATGAAACCATGCCAAGCAAAACTATGCAAACAGCCCCACCTCCCTGTTTTCAACCCCTCTCTGAAGCACTAGGTCATCACTTTTCAGTCACTTTGGAGTTCAACTGGTTCCTTTTTGCAGAAAAAAACAGAGATACTTGGCTTCTTCTCTGCAGCCCCACTGGTATTATTCAGTATCCTTGAATTCTTTCACCAGGCCACTACCTTCTTCACATTCAATCTACCTATTCTCTTGCTATGATGTCTGCAGAAAATGCCACTGTTGATGACTTTCTGAATGTTTTACTCCCTGGGCCCTTTTTAGCCCTTCTGCTCTTGGAATGTTATTTCCCAAGCCAGGGATGCTCTTTCTCTGCATGCATCTGAAATATGAATGTCATGGATAGAACACTGTGACAGAAGGACACTACACACAACTTCAGGAAAATGCTAGACTCTTGATACGGATGTCCAAAGCGATGTTCTGGTACATTAGATCTGGCAACAAATAATAGTTGTGTTTACTCCATAGGTATGTACTCCACATTCCTTTTGTCAGTCGCAGCCTTTTGGTTTGGAAGATTGTGTCATTTTTAAGGAAGAAATATATGCTTTAACCTCTAACTCAATGAAAGGCATATCCATTAGAAATCTAAAATGCAAGTCCTTTCTTCAGAAAATGCTTATTTCAGTAATGGATGAGGAGTTCAAGTAGCGCTTGTATCAAGGCTGAGGTTCTCTCATACTTTTATCACAGGGCCTGTCACATCAGCTGTTCGTCATGTGGTGGGGATGTGCCTGAGTTAGGACAAGTGTAATTCCTGGTTCGTAATGGCCAGTGTAGTGTAGAGGCCAGAGGGCCTTGGGAAAAAGCAATGCTAAGACCAAGCTTCTGGCCACTTTTTTGTCAAATTAACAACTTGCAATTAATCTTTTCCCTCTGGCTGAAGACCTCAGTAAAGGACAGGACAGCAAAATGTAGCTATTGGTTGAATAAGTTATTCTGGCCTTCGGAAGCTGGCCTGGAGGCCATAGGTTTATCCTTTATTCTAAAAAATCTACAAGAAAACAAAAACAACCAAACCCCCAAATATGAAAAAACCCAAACAAATAAAAAAACTCATACAAAACCAGAAAGTCATGCACAGAATCAATAGAATAATAATCTGAGCCCCGCAGCTGATTTGTAAGTGGATGCTAACTTTTTCGAAACATTGCAGGGAATTTAGATTTTTCACAACCTGTCCTGTACAACTTTAAAAGAAAGTCTCTGCTGTTTTGGTTATTTCTGGAGATTCTTCTACAGCTCAAATATTCTATTTGCTTCTGATATTATAGAAATTCTCAGATACATATTAGTGGTCTGATTCTCCAAATTTCTGCCACATCAATTTGAAAAGATACTGTTTACCAACTAATAAATATATTTCAATATTTTTTCTGCCTACTTTTGGATGTGTAGGAGGGAAATGAAGCTAAAGAGTCTATGACCTGCGCTCTTACAGTAGACAACTGAATTTTTATGTGTTTATAATGGAGATATGTTTAAAGTTCAGCATTGCTATCTGTACCTATTATTACTGTTGTGTTAACATCATCATTAGTTTGCACTGTGGTAGAGATCCCCCTAAAGATCAAAGTCCTTTTGTATTATGTTCTGCACGAAGAAAATGAGAGGCCCTGCTCCCATGCTAATCACCTCTGCTCATGCTTCAGCTGCACAAATGTTATACTTGTAAAGTAGCTTCTGAGTGTATAGTCTTGGACATCAGGGGTGGAAAACACACACCAGATGAATTACCTCAGTCATACTGTTCTCCCAGTTCTTCAGAGAATATGACTATGGCTACATCTTTACAGATGCATGGCTACATCTGTTTTTGTAGCATTTGACTTGTTTACATACTCTAATCATTGTCCATCAATGGCTCTTTAATGATTTGGTCGTTTTGTCTGATATATTCTTGCACAACATTGAGATCTTATCTCAGTAAAGTCTAAGTATCACATGACTTGATTTTTTGGAGTGCTCTCTGCAGTTCAGGACAAGGAATGTGTTTGTCTGAGTAGTGTTGAAAGTTTAGAGGTGTGTGAATATGGAGAGTTTTCATACGTTTGGTGTACTTCAACGAGCAGGTGCTTCGCTGCTCTTCTGGGAACCTGCTCTCCCATGGTGCTAACAGTTTTGGTGCATAACTACAGCAAATGTAATTTTTCTTGCAGAGAATCAATATGTGATTCTAATGTAACATGGACCATGTTGAAAATTCTTCTCTTTTTATTATTGGAAACCAAATATATTTCCTTCACAGAAAAATGTCATCCATCGTGCAGTCAAATGACTGTTGCTTACTGGGAAGGCCATTTAAAGCTGTGGCATATCCTGTAGAACTGTTACTCAGGACAGAAACACGTTTATGACTGACGTGTCAAGTATGACTGCTGAGTTGCATTGTCTGCTCATGTTTTGTTGCTTCATATTTTACTTTCTCATTAGGGTGATCTGGTATAAAGAATGGGGAAATTTACAACACATTCATTAAAACCCCAATATATTTATATCACAGGCAGGATCTTGCATTGTGGCTGGATAACATGCTTTGTCAGACCAGTGAAACTGATGTGAATAACTCGTAAGGTTTTTGCTCACCTTCAGCAACACCTTCTAAACAGCTGCAATATCTCAACTAAAGCTTCATTCTCAACAAGTTGTTGACTCTACATCCTACAGTGGGAGAGCTGTGTTAGTGGCAGCCCTGGTTAGAAAAGACAGCTGCTTTTCCAGCTGTGATGTTGAAATCCTGATTTAGATGCCAAAGTAGAAAGAGTTGTTTTTTAAAACAACAATGGTAGCAAAAACTGTCCTTCTAACAAATGTATGGTATTATTCCTCAATTCATTTTCAAGACATTTTGTTTCACTTCCCACTTAGCAGTATACAGAAGGAAACAATGAAACTTGCATCAAAGATCTGAAGAGTAGCTCTTGGGCTGGTCTAGAGGAAAATAGGGAGCATGAGGCTAAGCCAAGAACATGTGTGGAGACTGGCACCATTAAAATACTCCAAATTCCTGCTCCAATCCCCTCTGCTTTTTGTATGCCCATTCTAGGCAATGTGACAATGTGTTTTCTTACTGGGTACATCACTGCTGGAGACAGGATGTCCTCTGGGGCTCCTCCAATAGGAGGATGATTTGTTGGTTTAGCAATCATTAACTCATCCCTATTTTTCTAAACCCAAATTAAATTTGGCAGCAAAGTAACCTCATGCTGTTTGGTGGCAGCTTCTTGGCAGCTCTGTATTCTTCCTGGTTAGGTCCCCTATGCCAACCAAGCCATGGACTTCAGAAATTGTTTGGAGTGCTTCAGCTGGCTTGCAATCAGACGTGTTCCCAGATCTGTACCGGCAGGTAACTGAAAGACCTCTCAAAAACATCTAGGGTTTTCAGTAAAACCACGAATGCATATATTAGCGAAGTTATTCACAACTGGAAGTAAGGAGATAGACACCATGTAGGAGTATCCAGTTATCTAGTAAAAGAAGAATTTTGGGTTACCAAGCAGTTGGAACTTGGGTATTTAGGTACATGCAAATAATTTCGGGTTAGGAGGAGGTCAGCAGTCTCCACTGATTTCTAAGGCATTGACGGGAAGGTATCTGTGACATTCAAAAGGCTGCTGACAACATCAATCAAAACCTATTATGTGACGTGTTATTTACTTGGAGATCTGCTGTATTAAGATGCCATGTGGTTGGAATCAGATAATTTTAATTGTTATCACATGTAATTGTCAGCCACATAATGGTGTCTCACTGATCTTTAATGGTGTTTGTTTTTCAGACTTCTTTCCTGAGGCCCAAGCTCTTTCTGGATTATTTCAGTGGTCTTTTTAATATCAAAAGGAAAACTAAAGTTTTCAGAGACTGGACATCGCAGTGATCCTACATCTAAACAATGGACTGTCTGATGTTAAACCAACATTGTAATCCGACTTTCCCAAAAATTTCAGACCTCATTATAAAATGCTCTTTAGCTGTAAAAGCAGCAATGGAGTTTTTTGTTCTAACCATGCAAAAGCAAACAGAGAGATTCTGCTTTTACTCACATTGTTTTGAATGGATTTACTCTCCGTTTTCACTAATGTCACTGGCCTAGCAAGTTTCTGGAAGAGAGAACATGTTACAAAATGGAACAAGGAAGGATGCTAACAGCTATCAATTGTTATTTGCTAGAAGCAGAAAGTATCTGAAGATATAGTACAATCCTAATTATTTTAAAAATAGCACTGCAGCACACATGTAGTTCGAAGCCTATATGGTGGCAGTATTTTCCTGATTAAGCTATTAAGATTTGTGAAACTGAGATGAATTCCATTTCTTCACTGTATTTTGCCTTAGGTTTGTATCTAAAAAATAAGGGCTGCTCTCTCCAGCAACTTGCAATGTTGCAAGACAAGTTGTATTTTAGACTGTACTAAACTTTCTAAACTGTACTAAAATGTTTGACAAGCTTTTTATTTCATAATATCTCTTAAGATTAAACAGTGATAATCCATCTCTTTAGAATACGGTTCTTCATAAGCAATTTTCTTAATGAGACATACCACAGGCAGATGAGAAAATGTTGCTTCTGGCAAATTTGCATATATTTATACTCATAAAATATGATCAATTTGCTTATATATTTTTACATTATGTCCTCTTATGTTAAATAAAAAACAAATCTAGTTTTGGATAAAGCATATATTCCTCTTAGCCTTGAGAGCTCATAAAATGCATCTGGTAAATTTTTTTCCAACTCATAATCACCTTTTTTCTTAGAAAGGCACCTTACTTTTGGTCTGTCTGGCTTAAGTTTCCTGCCATTGGTGCTCCTCCTAGATGGAAGAGTGCTTTTTAACTTGGTATTTCCCTGCTGTGAATCTCTCCTGTGAACATCTAACGTCTTCCCATCTTCCTCCTGATAAAATCAACATGGAATTCTTTATTTTTTAGTTTTATTTTTGTTTACTGCAAGGAATTCTTCTTTGAATAACTTTGTGGTTCTTTCCTTTACCATTCCTGGTTTCTGTTTGACTGCCCAGTTTTCATCATTGTATACCATCCTGCCGAACTGATGTCATTCAGAGATTGTATTTAGGGATATGTTTACAAGAGCATTGGTGAAGTTAAAGAACATGAAGCCTTGTACAGAACTCAAAGGAACATTGAGAACATCCATTCAACTTCAAATTCCAGCTGATGCCTATTTTTTTGAGATCGGTCAGTTTTTAATCCATTTGATATGTGTTTTATTGGTATTATAAAACACTAGAATCATAATAGTATGTCAATTCCTGTGGATATGAATTTAACCCTTCCTTTCTCCTTGTTCCTTCTGTACTGCTGTACTAGCAGAGTGCCTTCCATGTAGAATAACTACCACTGAAGAAGTCTCATTGAAGAGACTTGATAGTATACCTGGCACTTCCTCTACATCAGGATTTAACAGCAAATACTTTACTTGGCTATTGTGCATGTTTTTTTTACTGGTTGAATAACTACTTGATTAAGCTGATATCAATAAAAAATTTGATGGTGTAAACGCTTAACTGCAAATAGCCATTGTGAGTTACCTTCCAGTCTTCACTTTGATTTGTGCTGAATATTATAGTATATATCCAGAAAGCAGAAAAAGAAAAGCCATTAATGACACACACACAAAGACACTATTTCATTTGAAATTGTGACTCCGAAATTCAAAGCATGTTGATTTTAGTGTCTCATGCTAAAAGCTGATCCATTGTAAGTGCTAAAACGAGCATATGCAGTTTTGAGATCAGGAATCTGTGTTGTTGGTATTCTTCAAGTTGCATAATTGAATGAGACGTGCGCAACCAATTTAGCTATAATGCAATGACAGAGAAATTAGCTTCTACAAGCTCTGACTATTCAGTATGTTTAATGTACCTAGGGCCCCAAAATATATGTATTTATTACCAAACCTTGTGGATAAACAGAAGTAAATCGCCCTGAGAAAACCTGCTGCTAACAGTATTCTGTGGCTGGCATTCAAGTTAAATTGTTTTCAATGCAGCTACTGGGGAGCATTTGTACCTAAAGTCTGAAAGACGTTAAATACGAGACTAAGTAATGTCCTATAGCTAATATACATTAATACTAACAGCATGTATAAGATAAACATGCCAAAGCAATAAGCATAACAGTGCAAAAGGAGCCGAGGGGAGTTAGATGTTCACAAGGTAAAGGCCTGTGTATGTCCATGACATTGCTATGGCCATTACAGGTTTTCTTACCTCCAGACTCTGCAGAGGTAAGGAATCATTGTGGTATCTCTGAGTGCAAGACTTCTTCATTTGCATCAGATTTGATTGTTGTGGTTTGAGTTTTTTTCAACATGTGTGTCTCTGGCACCTCGTCTCTAGTTATTAATCTGAAAAGGACACATGACTTCATCAAAAATGCCGGGGTAAATTAGGACAAAGTCTACAAAAAATTGTGGTTTAGCTTAGAAGGAATTTCAGTTGCAGACAAAAATTTTCATTCTGCCCAAAAATAAATTACTTTTTGACTGTAGCAACCTTAAAAGTGAACATCAGACAGATCAAATGACTCCCGAATTCTAGAGGGAATTAATGATCTTCAGCTTTAAAAACACACAGAGCTATTGTTGCAATAACCTGGAGTATTGACTGCACATCAGAGGATGGCTCTTGATAATTTGCTTCCAGATCACTATTATGAAAGGGGATTCCTAAAACAGAAACCTCTCCACCTCCCTCAAGCAGTAATTAAAAAATCCCAGCAAATCAAACAAGCAGTTGGCTAAATTCAGTGTTCACATACATGTGCCATTTCCCGTTTGCAATCAATGAGTAACTTCTGCATACACCCCAGGGCAAAGTTTGGCTCATCACAGCAACACTTTAACATTAATTTAGGATGATTAATGATCAAGTCAGTAGCTGTGTAGTATTTGTGATTTCTATCCTAACACTGCTTAACTTCGTATTAATTTTTAATTTACAGCTGCCATGGTAAATGACCAGAAATCTACTATCTGAGAGAACTCATCCATCATCTTCAGGCAATCTTCCAATCTGTTAACTTTAGCTGCTACTAATAAGTGTCTCAGCCCAGGAAAAGCAATTATTACGATGTTTCACAGAACAGTTTCTAGATAACATATGTTGTAAATTGCTCTTGGGCAACATTTCTTCTAAGGAAACCAGCTTTTTTTTTCTTCAGTAAGCAACTTTACCAATGCAAGTGTGATAAAAACAGAGGTAAGGGGAATAGCTGTTGGAAATGGGGTTTGACCATAGCTACTGCACCCATTTACACCTCCCAAAGACTTGAATCACAATGCTTTATAAAGCCCTTGTTATGGCTTTGATCAGAGTGCAGACTCTGTCAGAAAGGTTGAGAGATCTTACCTGTGACTGATATATGGTCACTACTGTGTTACATCACACAGAGCCAAAACAGGCAACCTGGTTTGACTGCAGGTTCATATCCAGAGAATGATATCTCATCTACGATCCAACATCCGTAACCAGCAATGCAAAACAAGCCAAGCTCAGCGTGTTGGCATCTCTGTTTTGATTCTTGCTATTTTGAGGCCTTTAATGAAAACGCAGCACCATAGCAGGCTGCTGCCTGCAGTCAGTACCCTGCTCTGTGTGCTTGCACGTGACAATCGCTTGCATTTCTCTCAGTCCTCAGTCTGCACAGCACATGGGAAGGCTTCTGTGGCAGGAGGAGGTGCCAGGCACTGGGAGGCATCGCCATGGGGGTGATGTTCATTGTCTTGGAGAGATGGAGGCCTCTCCAAGGTAATCATGGACCATTATTAGGTAGCTTAGATGGATATTCTGCTGGAGGATGAACCTGCCTGAGCTCCCAGTAGAGAGACCTTCCTATTAGAAAAGGAAACCAAAGCAGGAGAGCATCAAAAGAGCAGTATATGGTTTATCTATGACTACCTTCACTGTAGCCTGATTTCTGTAATGAGGCACCTCTGCCAAGGGACTGAGGAGAAAAATTTGACAACTCCCCTATGACAAAAAACATACATTGGCAAAGCTCTACTTTCAGATCCTAGAGCCAATACATTTAGGATCATTCAGATAATAATATGGTGGCATCTCACCAAGCCTCTCTGATTCTTTTTGGGGGCTGGTTAATATCACACATCTTTTTAGAAAGCTCCTCATGGCTAATACCTGGCTGTTCTTCACATGTCCTTGTAAGCAGATGTTACCTTGTGGCTAACTTTCAGTCTGCCCTTGCTAGACTCCTTGACCTTGAAGGCTGTTGATAACAGACAACATTTAGCATGGTTCCAGACACCCATCTACCTCATCACACTAAATGAGTTGTCTTTTCAGTTCCACTACTCTAGCATATTATAGATTCTTTTGGTGTGTTTAGATTTCTGGTTGCAGACTTGCTTTCTGATCCTTGAAGAATTAGATACTAAAAAGAAAGCATGATCTGGGTTCCTTCAAAAAACTTCAGATTAATGTGCTAGATCTTTCTGTTTAATATGTAATCCAAACCTAGATACCCATTTACCTTCTGAGCAAAAGTTTGGTCTTGAGTACCATCATTAAGCTGTTTGCCTTTAATCATTGGAGACTGATAGATACCAGCAAACAATTTGGTTCTGATGTCTAACAAGAGGTTAGGTTAGGTTTGACATCTAAGATACACTGCTGAAAGGTCAACAGTCGGTGTTTGGGAGTTCTTGGTCCCTTAGACACTCTGCCAGTAAGTGCCTGGGAAGGCTGATTTTGCCATAAGGCATGAAAGTTGATCAGAATTTGGTTACAGGAAAGTCTACATTCTTAGTGCAATTCATAGGTGGTTTAAAATATTCACCAACTTAGTTAAGTGTCCTTTGTTCTCCTAGGCAGTAGTTCTACTGTAGTGAGATGGAAAGTGTTAAAATTACTTTCCCTGGGATAGGGCATATTGAGAGCTTCTGCCTTGTCAAAATTTTTTTTTTTTTTTTTTTTTTTTTTTTCCTTCATGTGAACAGTTTTTGGGCATCAGTGATGTAACATATTGAAATGTGATCATGAAATTGTGAGCAGGAAACCTTTAATGGTACCTGCTTGATTCCTGACAGCATTATGCTGTCTGTGATGATGAGAAAGGTAAAAATAAAAATGACATTTCCAATTTGCAGATGCTCTGTAACAGAGAGTCTAACAATTTCAAGAATAGAAATTCTTATAGGCTCAATGAACTGAAAAAGTGCTACTTTTTTCTGTATATTACAGGAGAAGATTCTTTAAAATAAATACGTAAATTAAGATATCAAATTTAAAGTCATTCTTTGCCATCAGTTTGAAACCAGAAATTGTCACTTCTTTCCTAGAGACATCCATTTTCACTGACAGTGACTCTGGCCTTTCTGGTGTTATTGTGCTGCGTTATTTCTCAGCAACATGCTCAGCCTCTACAGTACAAACCACTAATGAACATATTTTTTTATCCTGATATTCATTTTCTTGTATAAGACAGTCGTGTTCCCTAAATCTTTCAGACCTATCACTCAGTTTATATGCACAACAGGTCTTCGACAGTTCTGTATTTCTTTCTAAAGCAAAAAGTCAAGAGGAAATAAAAATGAATTCTTATGCCTAAGTATTTGAAAATTGCTCTGGTCTAGATGCCACTAAGGCACAAATGTCACAGTACATATTTAAAAAGAAATCACCAGATGCAGAATACAACATTCCAGACACACCAGATTGTATTCCAATTCATACAAGCCTTTTGTCTGAGTAATTTACTCTCCTGAGAGTTGTAGGAAGCTGGGTGTCAATTTTTCAGTTTTGTACTTTGCAACTTATTGAGGTCCCCAAACTCATATTTCCTTACACTCTTCCTTTGCACTCACTGTATATGTCAGAAGACATGTGTGCATCAAAATAGATCTGAAATCTGCATTGCTTTTTGGGCTTGGCTCAAACAGGCTTAGCAGCCATAGAAGGTTCTCACCAAAGGTTTCCATGACTTTCAGTCACACCATTAATGAAGACCTTTTGAACATTTTGGTCTTCCGCCTTCCGTATGAAGAGAAATAATGATCCTGCATTTGAAAAACAATTTGAAATTGCCAAGGATGGAGACATTTATCACTGTTATACCTCTTTACAAAGAGTAAGAAATAAAATACCATTTCACAGAAAGACCATGCTTTATTATATTTACAACAATGGAACTGGAATATAACATTTTTATTTAAAACTCAAGCCACAGACTAAGTTTTGATTGCAGTATTTTGTACGGAAAATAAGAATAAGAAAGCAATTAAGTATTCATAGTCGTGCTCTCACACAAACACCTTCCATGGTGAGCCTGTTTATGCAACTGAGTATGCCATACAATTGCTTTTATTACCTTCTTATAAAACAGCCTGTATAAAACACTTTTTTTTGATTGTTTCTTTGTGTATTGTTGAGCGTGTTTGCATTCTAAAGGGCTTTGCCTCATTAAAGCAATTACCATAAACTTGCTGTAGTTTGTTTTTTTTCTCTTCTCCCTCTGAGCACTAGAAATATCCACAAAGAGCTCTTGCTCAGCCAGGATGTTCTGTGTCTCCCAAGGCTAGCAGTGGGAAGCTTCATTCTGAGGACAAAATAATCTGCAGAGATTTTCTTTAGCTGGAGCATCAAAACAGCAGTGAGCCCGGGCAGGAAGGGGGTGAATGTGGTTGAGCTCTGCCAGCTCTAGCAGAACTCCTGACCTCTCTCTTTCTGACACAAGTACAAGAAGAGTGGAGACTTCTAAATACCAGTTTTGCCACGTGAGGGGAGGAAATAAAGGAAGGGTGGATGGGTCTGTTATAGAGTAAAATTTGATGGATTCTCTTATGGGTTATGTGGTTTCCAAGGGGGCAGGGCCGTTGTTCACCTGCCCATGATAGTCCCTATCCTCTGCATGCAGTTAATCAGATGGGAAGGGACCTCCAGTTTCTCCCTTAATACCCCAGGTACAACTGCTCAGCTGGTGAGATGTAACATATGTATAACTCCTGTCAAGGATTTTAGCAATTTGTTTCCTACTAGTGGTGGGGGATGAAGAGAGAGAACTCTCTAGGTTTGCACCTGGGTGAGCATAAATACAAGTTGACCAAAAGCATGGTGAAAACAAAGGCAGAGCTTATGCTATGGAAAGGCTGATGAAGTAGTCTTCAATAATTTTCCTTGAATCAGATTCACAAAAACTTCTTAGAAAAATAAAGACTCATAGGTAGAAGAACCTGCTGAAAATATACAGGTAAAGGTGACAGGGAACACAGATGGCTGGAAGCTCTTTGAAATAAAATCCTCAAATCAGAAAACACAGATTTGTCAAATTAAGAACTTCCAAAGGGAAGATGGTTATAAGTTCAATGAATTTCTGGTCCAACTAAAAGACTTTCATTTGCTGTCTCATGGCAGTCAGAACTCTCTGGATAGGATATTCAGATTCAAAACAGCAGACCACATGTAGGACTATAATCTCCTTAAGATGACCCAGGGACATGGAAGTCAGCACCCCACAGTCTGGGCTGCTGTCTGCTTCAAAATGAGAGCTTCTCCTGTTGGAGATGCTTCAATTTGCATAGATGCCAAGACACTCATTAGGCAAGAGAGTGAAAGAGCCTGAGTTGGCAATCCAGGAATTACATCACCATGCTGAGAGGAGCAGATGGAAGCCCAGGTCTCTTCCCAGGCTGACATGTCATTACTTGTGTATAGTGAAACTGCTTCAGCCAGCGAAATGAGCAAAAGCATCCCACCCTCTTCCAGCACACTGAGCTGATCCTGGACTACAGCAGATTTTTATTCTGTTTTTTCTTTATAGAAGTATGTTTTACCCAGTTCTTCAATAGGTTCAGTGAGAGTCTTAATCTCTGGCTATTGACTACTCAGAGCAGGCCCTATTTGAATTAGTAGCATCCTGGAGTAGAACAGCAGCAAGACCATCTTGAAACTGTGAGATCTTTCACTCTGCAGGGAAACCATTTTTCCTACCCAGTTCTAATAAGGAACAGGTCAATGAAAAATAAATAAGATTTTAAGGCCAGGAAAGTATATAGCACTATAGCACTCAATAAAGGGGCCCTTTATTTTCAGGAATACACAGAAGTAACTAGCATGAGTCTCTTGATATCTATAGAAATCCTAAACAGAGGTGCAGGAAGAAGAATTAGGCAGGCCTCCAGTGTGCTCAGGGACAGCCCCAGGTGAGGAAAGCCATGATAATTACTGCTGTCAAACAATATGCAGTGCCATACCCACAGAAGTTCTTCCTTTCAGATTACAAACTGAGATGCTAGGGCTTATTTCTCACCATTCCACAGTCTCTTCAGACCTTCACTTCTGCATAAAGGAGTTTTAACGGCTCAGTGGTGCAAGCAGTTGCCTGACCACACTGGCTGTTCTGTCCACTGTGGTGCTGTGATGAAATACATGAGAGACAGGGTCACATCAAAACCTGATGGGCCTTGCTAGGAAGCCAGTAGAGAACCATCTGTGTCTGAATGTAAGAAAATGAATTTAGTCCTGCTTTCCTGTTTCACACAAACCCCCATTTAACTGGAATATTACCATATGACATCGTCTTGGATCACCGTGAACATTAGGCTAACTCTGCTTGCAAACCAGATATTCCAGTGGCGACTGCAAAGGGTTAGTCCAGAAACTATAATCTCTCTCCTTTCCTGGTGAGTAGTTGCTGGTGCTGTTGGCTGTAATCCCTGTGAGGTGCTGAACACCTACCTTTCAGCATCTGTCTCCAAATCTCTATTTTTTGAATAAAGCCAAACCATAACCCCATGAATACTTCTTTTCTTTATCATACAACTTCTTACACAACAGAATTCTCTCCAGGTACCCATACTAGTTCTGAGTCTTCCTTAGCATTTTTCTTTATTGCAGTTACTTTACTCCAATGCAAATTGTTCAAAACATCTGCATTGTAATCAGAGCTGCTATGAGTTACATGTCAGCAACAGTAAGTGTGTCCTACATGTTTAAAAGTACTTGCGTCAGCCTTTCCTGTCCTTATCTTGACACCATCACACTGCTTCACTACATCCAACTCTAAAGAAGTGGCTTGTATTTATTTGTTGGTTGTCTCAATGATTTTGGAAGCTGCCAGTGACTTTCTTAATTCAATAATGCTGCTACTACAGCATTAATCATTCATCATATCCTGAAAGCAAAAGTGGAGTGATTTAAGAACAAAAGGATTTAAAGAAAAATAAACACATGACCCACTGTGGCTGCTTTGGGGAAAGTAGCAATATATGCATGGCAAAGGCCGTAATGAATAGCATCTGCTTTATCTGTGGAAGAGCAAACAGTGTAGACATCGATCATTTCTCAAAAAGAGTGGCTTTGACCAAAAACATGGAGGAAAGCCATCCAGAAGCTATTTTGTGCAAATGAAGTGCAGATTTGTGTATATGAGTCGATGCACCATTTGCTGTTTCCTTTCATCAAAACCACAACATTAGCACTGGAAAATTATTATAATGGTTACAGTCAAAGCCACTGTAATGCTCAATTCTCAGAGAACTCAGCGAGTGAAGAGGAGGAAAAAAAATCCGTCTGATCCCAAAGAAGTGTGCTTTCATGTAACAAAGCTCTAGTGGAAGTGGCTCAGGTATCTTATCTTTTCATGCTCTTACCAGCATATTGTGTAACTCATTCATTGCATCCTCAGGGCCACGAAATGGCACAATGGGATTTCTCAAAGCACCCTATTACCACCTCAGTTTCCTTACTATATTGAAGCCAAATCCTGCTCCTTTCAGGACGAGCTACAGTGGGCCGAAGGGATTCTTGTTTTGTCTTGGCTGGCTTTCCCTTGAGGGTTATTTTAGCCCCCTGGCTCCTAGAGGCAGAGTTCTGCAACCCTCCCAGCAGCTACACTGGCCTGGGGTCTGACCAGAGCTTCACACCAACCTTGTTCCATGCCCCTATCCATGCACAAGCAGAAGAAGGCATGTGAGTTGTGTGAACTAATACTAGAGGGAATGTCTTTGCTTTATATCCTGATGTATTCATATATGAAGGGTTTCTGCTCAGGCATAAGCATTTAAAATGGCTGTGCATTATACAGTGTCTGTGAGGGGATGCTCTGGTGAGATGCGTACAGGAGGAAGGACGTAGGGTTGTACCCCATGTACCCCATGACAGTGATATTCAACCTTAGAGCAGCTGACTAGGAGCTCTTCTTTTTTCCCTATTCAGTGTTGCCTTGTTTCTCACTTTCCTTGCTCTGAGGCAGCTCTTCCCAAGGTTGCACAAGCTTTCTGTGTTGGGCCGGAACTTTTCTCTCAACAAAGCCAGGAGCAAAACCTCCACTTGCCTCCATGGCAATGGACAGGGTGCCCAGGCTCCATGTGCCTATAGCTGTCCAGTGAAATCCTCCTCAAATTGCCCTTACAGGCCATTCCTTTCCCTGGAAGTGCTCAGGACCAGATCCTGCTTGCCTCTTAAAATCAAGAAAACCCCCTACCCAAGCCAACATAACCCTTGTTTTCTGGAGCATCAACGGCTGTACAGTATCCCCTCGTGACAGAGGACTTTTCACACACACAAACCTTGATGATACTTTCAAAGCTGCAGTGTGAGAAGACTATTAGCCAGTTTGTTTCTCAAGCTGTCCACCTCTTCCCTCATAAGATGACTATAAAGGCAAAAGGGCAAGTGATATTTCTTGCCATCACTTTTAGACCTAAGTTGGGTGAATGGCTGGTCCCATGAGCTGACTCCCTTCTTGCCTCCTGTAAATGTGTAGCCCTGTGCCTGAGCATAGCTGGGGTTTGGCACACTAACGCTCCACCTCTGCATTGCTGGGAGAGGCCACTGAAAATATACAATCCCCAGACGGGAGCGATTTAGTGAAATTAAAAACAGACAGGGGGCATTGAAACAAGGAGGTGTCAAATGTTCCCCCTGCCCCACCAAGATTTTGATGTGGCTGTTATGTATACCTGCCTGTCTCCTCTTCACCGCTGTCTAAGTTTGAAAGTTAAAATGCACAGAAGGAGTGGAATTAGAGCAAAGTAACACACCCCCTCACAGACACACACATGCGCTTTTAATTGTGTGTTATTACCGGTTAATTTCAGCTTGTCCAGAGGCAGGAAGAAAATAGCCTATAGTGGGGCTTGGGCCTCCAGAGGTATTGTAAAACATAACATCCAAAGGCCTTCCTTGACTCCATTGCTTCCTCCAGCCCACAAAGAATGTATTAATTCACATTGTTTGATTTTTCCAGATGCTGCTGCTTTCCCACTGTAGTCCTTCTACTATTTTTTTTGTCAAAAAATGTATTTTAATGCATGAATGAGTGATAACGGTGCTGCCTTTTGGCAGAGAACAAGCAAGAGGAAAATTAAGAAGTCAGGACAGCTTTTTACAGTCCCAAGTAGCTGCATGTCTCAAAAATAATAAGAATGCTTTATTTGAATATATCACAAACTTGAAGGTTTCAAGGGAATCACAGCATTGCTTGGGCTCACAGGAATTAAAGGGGGAGCTGAGAAAGATTTTTATTACCTGAGGTTTTCGAAAGTTATCTATTCTTCATGTCCTCTGTTCTAGTAGTAGTAATGGTACAGAATGTGAAATGAAGGTGTCACTGAAGCAAAGCAGTAAATTAAAAGCAAATTACTATCATACAGTATAAACCTACCACTGCCAAGTAGATTTGCATTTCCTTATTACTGGTGGGAATAGGAAAAATTCTAGGAGATAGAAGACACAATATTTAAAGCATTAGGATTGTGCTTAGACTACCAGTATTTAAAAATACAGGGATAATTTGGGATTTGTGAACCAGTGGGAATCTTATTCGCACCCATTAAATTCATCAAATAGCAAGTAAAAATAAAATAGGAACAGGATTAAGTGAGCAGGAATATGTGAGAAGATAAAGTTCGGTGCAGATTTTGCCAAATCTCACTTTGCCTCCCTAATCTCTCTGAATCTTTGCTCATGTCCACAGAAGGGTGGACAGAAGTGAACCAGAAATCAATTTCTCTAGACTTCCACTAACCTCTAACAAAATACACACGTGAAGCTAACGGAAAAAACTCCACAGCATCATGCAAGTTAGGCTGAATATTTCAATCAATCAAAACCATCTGGAACATAGGAAGCAAAGTACTCTTTATAGCTAGTGAATAAAAATTACTCACATAGAGATTAAATGGCCAACTCTTGCCAAAGCAAGAGGTTTACCATTGAGATGCTCCATTTATTAGGACCAATGTCATTACTCACTATTCTGTTATTACTATATTGCTATTACTACTGTGTTTATTATACAGCTGGGCAGTGTGACGAAAAATATTAGGACATAGCCTAATTTTTTTTGTGGTGTGAAAAGACCATTTTGAAGAGGCTCACGTGGTTGCAAATGGATCAATAATTTAATAAATCAAATAACCAGTAATAAAATGGCAGCTAAAATCTGGTCTTGATTAAATATTTATCTAGCCAATACGGAAAAAAATACCCACCTTTTTTCAAAGACTTCTCAAGCACTGGTTTAGAAGAGGATCCTATTTGGCAGTTCATTGAGATGCTCTATTAACATGAAGCTGTGGGTTATAACCCTTGATGGGATTTAATGGGATGGATAAAGAGCAGAACAGCAGAATGCGCTTACATAAATCACTACCACCACTTCACCCAGCACTGCACATGTGGGACTGGCTGTTCTGTCTGCAGAAAGAGAGTGCATTTGGAAATGAACTCAGAAATTACTCTGACACACTGGTGGAGAAATTGGAAAGCTGGGATTTGTTTCTC
This sequence comes from Eulacestoma nigropectus, assembly GCA_013397775.1. Lineage (NCBI taxonomy): Eukaryota > Metazoa > Chordata > Aves > Passeriformes > Eulacestoma > Eulacestoma nigropectus. The sequence goes on from VZTE01002256.1 coordinate 181,244, forward strand.
TTTGAAATGGAGAGAAAAAGAAAGGGACATGATAAAAGTAGAGAAAATAATCAGTGTTCCCTGTAACACACATCAAAAAGTGGACACTTGATGAAAATGAAAGGCAGCTAAGTCCAGACCACTAGCAGGCAAGTTTCCTGCTTCCTGAGGACTCACATGGACTCTGGCTTTGCCAGAGGATACCAGAATTCAACAACAGAAACTCAACAAAGTCTGAAGAAACACTGAGCTTTTTTTGGGGCAATGATGCTATCTGCAATTACAATAATGCCAATAATTACAATTAATGCCAAGAAAAATAACATTAGAGAAAAATATAGGAACTCATAGTTCAAGCCAGCACTCATTGTTTTAGGGATTATTTTGCAATCTTCATTGGACTGTTGTCGGGGCAGGTAATACATCATGTTATTCTGAGCTCTATCAGATATGGAATAGTGAGCAGATGCATCAGGCTGGTCTAGAAAAGCAATTTTCATATTATTGTCCTGTCTAAACTATAAATATGCATTTTTGTTAGGCCATCTGATAGCAATTGTTAGTTTTAACAGCAATGGCTTTCCTCTTGTACTTTGTAGTTCATTTTTATAAAGAAGTAAATAAATAGGATTTTCCAGATGGAATTTTGAGCATGATTTCTATCTGATGAGCTGCTGACAAATACATATGCATATTTTTAATTACCATCCTCATTTTAAAATCAGACTGGTTCATTAAATGATGGAAAATGGCTCAGGAAAGACAGACAGTGCTTTAAGCCCGCTGCTTCTGGAAAATGGTTCAGGAAAGTCAGGCAGTTCTTGAAGCCTTCTGCTTCTGTTCCCTAACTTTTTACAACTCACAGGATCTGGGATCCAGACAGATAGGACACTTGGTATCTTTTCTTTCTTCAAATGCTCTGTATTTAAAATACTACTCCAGTGGTTTCTGACAACTGCTTAGGGCAATTTTGCTTAGCCTAGCGGAATGTCCTGGAAACTACTGGCAATGATTTAGCTCCCAAAATTGGAACACATTTAGCAGAGACAGAAAGCCTATGAACAAATAATGGACAAATGCCAGAGTAAATAAATGTGGTTCATGAGCTGTGGTCAGAAATGTCTCTCTTTCAGTATGCAGTGCAAATCTTCTGCCAACATTTACCATAAAGTTATTACACAAAGCAGTTTTTCCTCTCAGTAAGACAAACTCAATGAAAGACTGCTTCTAGTCTAGCAGCCTACCATTAAGGCTGCGATAGCCTGTCATGCCATGAGGAAACCTGTGTGCAGTTGGTTTGCTTCAAGTTGCGCTTTTGATTTTGTTCCTCAGGCTTCTGTGCAAAAAAAGAGACGCAGCAGGAGAGAGCCTCCCCACAGTTCAACACTCCTTTAGGAGACCATGGAGAACGACAGGGCAAATTTTAGGCATCTTGTCTCCCAAGTCCACCTCTTGGCCTGGCTGCACAAGTCCTCTGAAAGCACTTTCTGACACTGTCATTATGGAGAGAGGCATTGCAGACATCACCACAACCCAGCAGCATCACTTGCCTTTTCAAATGCCCCATCAACGGCTCCAAGAGAGGAAAGAGCAGGCATAAATCAATGGCAAGCTATTGCTGATGCTTCTTCCTGAAGCTCCTTCACCATGTGTTGCAGGATGATTTCAGGTATTTGCATTATCATTAAGTGATGGTTGCTGGACATGGGCCTAAGTGGACAGAACTTCTGCTCTCCTCTATGTCTTTGGAGGAACTGACTGATGCCATCTTCACAATTCTGCAGAAGAAACCAAAGAATGTGCAGACCCTCTCTATCTGTAGGAATTCTGACTCCAAAGCTAAACAGTCAGAGATGGCTGGGTTTGGCTGTTCTCCTGCCAAAAAGGCCCTTCCCAGCTACCAACCTCCCATGCAAGAACAGAGGGAAAATAAGTTTGGTGGAAGGGCTTGGTCACACTCAGGCAGTTTGGGGTTGACCCAACACCAGAGTAAAATAGATGAGGGAACCAAAATGACATTGTTAGCTCTGCATAGTTTTCCTTGTGCTAATAACTGAAAATGCAGAAACAGAGACTAAATTAATCTCTGCGTGTTGCCTGTGGATGTTAAGCCTCAGTTGAGTGTATCAGCCCAGGCACGGTGCCATAAGGAATGATTTTCAGCTCCATCCCTTGGCGTGTGAATGAGAAAACATCTGGTTGAAGAAGTGTAATTTGAGTTTTTGTTTCAAATCTTGCCCCACCTCTCCTTTCACATATGAAGATTTATAACCATACACTGTGCCCCAATATTTAGAGAAGCATATGAGCCAGACCAGAACAGGAATCCTAACTGAAACAGTTAAACAGGAACGCCAACTGAAATAGTTAATGGGAATCTTGTCATTTACAACTTTATGAAGTCCTTAATAAATGTTGTTCTAGCAGTTTCCTGGATTTTCACCACGGACAGGATCCAGGCAAACAAAGCTAAATGATTTTGATAATGCCAGATAGAAGCCAAACTGAAGTTACAGGGAAAAACTGTCCTGCTTTTAAAATTTGGAATATTTCTGTATATGAAAACATCTAAACCCACCCAAGCATTCTCTAATAGGGACTGAACAAATTTGCTCTACTCTAACTCCATTCCTTTAATGAACATGCATCATTCTGTGCTGTGCCCGGCAGATGTAATAATAGCAATGTCTGGTGAGCTTCTGCAAGGAGCCCTGTAATGAAAGCACCTTCCCCTCCCGCCAAGTTAAAAGAGAACAGGCTGACATGTATTGGAAATGCACAGGCAATATAATGATAGCAAATTGCTTTGAAAAGAAAAAGGTTCCGCGGCGCACATGTCATTTCAATCCCCAGCTCCGAGGCAGTGCTTCAGCTCCATCCTTTGTGTCTCCCTCCAGATCTACCCACTCCCTCACTCCCGCCTTTGGGGAGAGCACTCCCCGCACTGTAGATCAAAAGCAGCATCTTCACTACAAAGGAGGAGAGAGCTCATGAGTCCGTACTGCCCCCTCAACTCAGAAAGTGGCAGCTTTGTTACCTTCTTCATTGCTCTTTTAAGAGCACACTGGAAAAATTCGTTCCATTTGGTCCCTCCTGACGAATTCCTCTGACTGGGACATTCCTGCTAGTGCCTGTTTCCCTGTTCAGCCCTGTCCGGGCTGTGCCATGAGGCTTTTGTCACAACAATGGCTCTTCTGAGATGGTGACAGAACATCATCTAACACCCAGAAAAATGGGGCTTAGCCATTATTTCTAGAATATATTTAAGCCCTTTGGGAGGTTGCTATTGAAAAGGCCAGGGATGCTGACTATCGTTTTTTTTATTCTGATGTCTAACAAAATCTAAAATTTGTCTGCTACCCTGGGGAGGAGCTTAGTTTTCAATACGTTGAGTGGGCTGCCACTGTGGGTCCGGAGCTGTCAGGAATGAAGGGGAAATCATATTATCCCCTCATTTATCCCTTTGGACACTTTTCTCATCCACCCTCTACTTCCTTGACCCTTGGGTTGTGTTTGTGCAATTCCAAATGCATTTTACAAAGTGCTGTTTTTATTTTTGCTCAAAACTTTCCAGCTTTTTCAGCTGTGTGAAAAAAACCCAATTGCGAAATGGCGTAAATCACACTCATCCACCTTTCTGATGTGCAATGCGGTCAGAGTATCTGGACATTGTCAGGGCATTGTAGCTCATATCCCAGGGTGACTTTGTTATAAGAAAGGAGTTTAATTTTTTCCTCTTTTGTAACCTTGTGAAATTTCCACATTAAAAAGCAATCACATCTTTCAAACCAGCAATGATTGTGTTTGGCATCATGGCTGCAAACCCCCAGTGTGCAGGGCTGAGCTTGTTTTCACTAAAATGAAATCAGCTTTCAAAATAAATGATCAGCAGCAACATTATATTCCCCAAATCTTATAATCCTATTAACAGAGTTGATTTTTTTCCTTTTTTTTCCTTTTTTTATTTTCTTTTTTTTTCTATTTTTTTTTTCCCCATTGCCACCAGACTGACAAGATTGGCCCTGTTTCAAGGGGTACAAACAGAAAGTCAGTTGAGGATGTAGCCAAGACATGTACTGCAAGCCGAGGACCAGCCCTGCCAGGGCCTGTGGTTAGAAGCTCTTAACGACTATTGTAAGACCTTAAATATAATCATCTGTATTTCACCTCCACCCAATGTACTTCATGTGTAGCATGTTTATCTGTTCACACAGTCTTTCAAGAGGCTCAACAAATAGCCCTGTTTGCAGAAGTGAGAGGGGAACGGGTTGCCTTGTCTCTCCCAGTGAATGAGGCTTCTATCAAAAATGACACGGTGGTGCCAATGTGGTGAAGGGAAATATCTCCAAATTAGCCTGGGCAAAAATCTCTTTGCCAGAAGTGGAAATTACGTGGTAATATCAAAAGGTAACTTTACTTATATATAATTCCAGGTTTCTCTGCAAGTATTTTTTTTGGAAAAAAGTCAGAAGCACTCAATCTTGTGCTGCTTTTGCTGGTCCTGCCCCCTGTGCACTTCCCATGGAGGCGACCAGGGCGCCCTCCTCTCACAGGCACAGTGCACCTTGGAGTCACTTTGCTGTTTTAAACTCTGACTGAAAAGGTGCAATAATTGGCCCAGGAGGCAGAGATCCTCGTGATCATGGCAGAAGTTTTATATTCCTTTTAGGGTCAGAAGGGAACATAGAAAGTGCTGAGACCGTACAGAAGGAGCATGGGAGGGTCCCTATCCCCCTGCAATTCTTCTATGACAATGTTTATTTGGGGGTTGCACTCCTTGGAAAACTGAGTCCCCTCTGCAAAACCTGTGTTTCTGAGGGGTCACAGTTCCCAAGGTCATGGTGGGTCAGCAGCCACTGTAGGCTAGGGTGCAGAATTTGTAATGAAAAGGTGTCAGGCCCCTCCAGCTGCTCTTGGGGTGCCCGGCATAGCCTGGACAGAAACGTGGGATGCATGGGATCACCAAAGCTCAGACACCCCTGGCCCTCCCAGACACCTTTAACTGCAGTGAAATGCTGAGTGGGGAATGTAAACATTGCCTTTGTTTTGTAAGATTTTCTTTTTATTAGTTCATCAGGACAACAGTGGTTTCCTCAGGCTGTGGATCTGAAGCTGACAGGGCCCTGCAGCTGCAGGAACGTGGGTCTGGGCACAGTAGCCTCTGTCAGAAGCGATAGCAGCTGCCACCTCCCCCAGAGCCGCTGCCACCTCCCCCAGCGCTGCTGCTCCCTCCCTTGTTTACTAAGTGGCTTTGCAACAGCTTTATGTGACATTTAAAACCATAAAGTAAAAACATTAGATTATGAAGTAAACAGGCACAGTCCTCTCTGTTAAAACAGCACCTGTTTCTTGTCTCCTTGCCTCTTTGCTAACACTGCCAGCTGAAATGTATTTTTGACAAACTCTGTGATTAATAAATCACATCAGGTCAGATCTGCTGCCACTGAAAGCTAGGAGAGATGTGCTGATGATGATGTTGGGAGCCCCTCAATCAGTATTGCAGTCCCAGTTTTTTCAAAAAGCAGTGCTGAGATCCCTGGAGTAATAAGCTTGGTTTAAAAATCAGGAGATTTTTAGGTCTAGGAAACAGGGACTTTATTTTATCTGAGTTTTGATTTTTAAGCCTCTAGAAGATTGCATGGCTGAGCTTTGCTGTGTAACCAAGAAGATTTGAGGCCTCAAAAAGTAAACAAAGGAAAGATGATATTCAGACCACTTCTGCCAGGAGCTGGGATTTCTGCAGGGCAAACTATTCCAAGATTTGTGACAAAATCTCCAGAGCTACAGCATAAGTAGGCCCACAGAGCAGTCAAAACATTCGCATGTAGCTGGAACAGTAAAATTGCTGTTTAAGCAGGTAATTTCAGGACCAGACTCAAAAATTATTACAGTCTCTTCCACTATTATGGTTTTAATAACTGCACGTTCCATGCAAATTGCTATTGTGATGTTGTTAGCCTTCCGATAACAAATAAACATACTTGCTGAAGACACAGCCAAACTGCATCTGTTCACTGTATTCATTAAGTGCTCCTCAGCTCTAGGATCAGATACTGAAATTAATTACATGAATAAGGTACAGATTTGCCTACAGTTTCTCCAGTGCACTTTGCTTAGGCATGGCTTCTTTTCTAACTGAATCTTTTATTAAAACATAAAGTTACATCTGACAAGCATTCATAGGCATCTCAACAAATCTGTTGTGGACTTGCCTGCATTCCCCTTCCAGACATCCTGGTAAAATCATAGAGTAGATTTGTTTGGATATTACATCTAGGTGATGCCTGTTGCATAGTTTCTTTTGTTTTTACAAAAGAAATTATCCAAAAGACTGTCTAGTTTTATGTACTGAAAGAGTTCTTAATTTCAGTAATGTCATTGCAAACACCTAACACTGCATATAAAATAGAGCAGATCCCTCCTCTGTCATTGCCCTCATTTTCAGAGGGTTCAGACCACCTGAAATCTGAATCTGCTAAACATTGCCTCGCTTCCCTGACTCCCATAGCACCCCCTTCATCTTAATGCTGGAGTGAGCAGAGTGAGTGCAGACTGCTGCGTGCAGAATTAAGCATTTGGATAAATATCCTGCTGAACTGGAATCTTTCTGGGAAGGGCTGGATGTGAGAACTGAAGTGCAATGCTGATGCTGGGGTTGTATAATCTTTTTCTTTTCAGAGCTCTCACCATCCAAGAATTGGAACTGTTGTAATAACAAACAAATGAAGGCAGGTAATGATTTGGGAAGAAATCTAGGTGAGAGTTGGACAGGAGCAAGGGAGACTGGGATGCATGAGCCTCACTTTTTATTTGGGATTGGGTAAACTCAGATTCTTAAGCAGATATGATAATGTGAGTGTATATGCTAATTCCTAACTATCAAGATTTTACCATAAACAATGCTAGGAAAAAGTAGTGGAATAATTATGAAAAATATACTGACATTTTCCTTTTAAGACATTTCAACTTTTTTTTCCTGAAGAAACAGTTTTCTAAGGCAATTTACTCAGATAATAATAGAAGTGTATTTATGTAGCTGAAAAGATTAGTAACTCTCCTGAGAGAAAACAACAGATTCCATCTACCCATCGGGAAACTACCACAACTTGCAGCTGCAGAGCAAAAGAATAAGATCTGCGGGAGCTTGTGCCAAGAGGAGCTGCCTTGTGCCCCTGCTCACTGGACTGTCCTCTCCCGGCAGCCCCTCTGCAAACCTTGACTGCCGTGCATATGAGCTACAAGTCATGAGCTACAAGGCTGGTGTTTGCACTGCAGAAGTGTTCAGTCAGCACAGCATAAACTTATAAAGTGCTCTCCAAACAGGAAGAGGGCTCGATGAAGTTTCCTCTCCAGTTGTTCCAAAGTCCCAGCCAAAAATCCCAGTAGGATTTCCCAGAGGAATTGCAGATCAAGCGCAGCACATCTGCAGCCAAACACCAAGGCTGGAGGTTTGTGTATTTGCTGCTTTCTTCCTCAGACTCCTGGGTCAGACTCCACTTGTGGGTTAGCTGAGACTGTCACTAACCCTGCTTGGCCACTCTTACCTTAGCCTTTGCCATGATCTTCTTTCCTCTGTCAGCTCTCTCTCTCACTGCAGTCTCACCATCTTTCATTGTTTGAAAGGGAATCTCTAAAGGGTATTTTTTTAAGGCTCAGTGCCTAGAGCCACTTAATTGCATGATAATCTCAGCTTTTGTTTAAAAAGAAATGTGCTAAGCCCTCATGATGGTGGGGAGAAGATTGTACATTTGAATCTCTGGGGATTGTAAGAGACAAGTAAAAATACCTAGTGTATATATATTTATCTATATATATACGTTTAGTTTCATGGTTTGGAGGTGGGAGGGTAGCATTTTACAGTATCGCAAGATTGGCAATAGCATACTTGGTTTCCAGCAGGACTGACTTTTTTCACTTGGCCCTTGTTTATTTCTGCAGCCTGATGTGCTTGTGGCTTGGCAAATAAGTCTCTCTGGACCTCTGTAAAACTTTATTGGTGCATATACAACTATTGGGACAACAGCTGTAAACCAGAAGCAAATTATTATTTTCTTTTTGTTTCATACTCTGGCATAGTAGATATTATAGCCTTGGTATTTTCTGAAAAGGGAACAAAAAGTCTTGCATTTCCTGGTATGAAAATTATGAGTACAGAAAGCAAACACCTCCAATCAGTGGCCTTTTAACCTAATGGCCCTTTCTAGGGTGGATGACTTTAATACCTTTCTGTGCTTGCAAGGCCACATATTTCTTTCTGATTCTTACTCTAAATGCAGGGGTCATGTTAGGACAAATTTGATTGTCCTCAGCTAGATTTTATCTGCTTCCAGTGGTAGGAGAACAAGCTTCCAAGAACTCTGTCTGGAGGGCTCACTACCTTTTCTGCAGCTTTCTCAGTTATGGAGCTGTGGCTTTCTATTATTTTCTCCTTCTGTTTCCAACACACGATAGTACTTTTAAATGATAACAAAAGTCGGTTCTTCACCACCAGCACATGCAAAATACCAAACAGCATGCAAAGGTGCCGAGGAGGGAGAGAGCGAGAGGCTAGGCTATTCTGTGCCTCATACGGGCTCCATGCTCAAGAAGGACATTGGGAATCCTTCAGAGGGTTTTACATGTCACATTTCCACCCTACATCCGAATGAGAGGGTTACCCTGTTTGTTCTTGTTTCTGGTTTTGTAGATGTCACGGTATTAGTACAGAGCAGCTTGCTGGAATACAAGGTCCTTCTTAAACTTTGTCCCATCACATAAATTGCTGCACTTCAGAGAAACCCTTAAGTATCCAGGCATGCTAAGATGGATCACAAAGTGTTCAAATGAGCTAAGGGCCATTGTGCTGCAATAGCCAAGGCTTGCCATAGATACTTGGGGTGAGGTCAGCAATGACCAAGCTTCATCAGCTACAGACACATAAACATGGAAAAAATCCAAGACAACCAAAAGTAATGCTGTATGAAACAGCAGATATTTTCTGATGAAAATGTGACAGACATAGCTGGAGAGGACTGCTTAGCTAGAGGTGATGGGGATTCTTCAGTAGTCCTTATGCTTGCCCCCTCTGCTGCTTACTAGCCTTGGTCCTCTTCCTGAGGGAGGTTTTAAGGTTTCTAGCCAGGCTGAAAGCAAGGGCAAGAGTTCATCATGTCAAAACCTATAAACTGGCACCAGGGGACCAGGGGTGAAAGTTGTAATGAACATACTTTAAAGCTATTGTCAGCCATGATTTGAATTTTATATTATAGGAATTACTATAGCAAGAACCATGTAAGGAAGTGAAGGACAAGTCTTAGGAGAAGCAGTGCAAGTGTAGCAGTGAGCTGACCTGAGCTGGTTTTGGTGCCCAATGACTCCTGCAAAGAAAACATCGCCTCTCCTGTCCTAAGTGAGCCCCATGACAGATGGAACCCAAAGTCAATGGACATTTTGTGGACACTTCATGGGCATTTTATGAACATTTTACAGGGATAGTCCATAGACTAAGGGAATAATATCTGTGTATTCTATCAAAGGATGGCAAGGGGGGTGGTGGTTAGTGAGGATATTTTGGAAGGTGTGGGATCATGATGTAAATGGTATGGAATAAGGGATTGAGAATGTGCTGGTTTTGGCTGGGACAGAGTTAATTTTCTTCATGGTACCTAGCACAGGGCTGTGTTTTGGAGTTGTGCTGGAAAACAGTATTGATAATTCAAGGATGTTTTAAGTGTTGCTGAGCAGGGCTTGCACGGAGTCAAGGCCTTTTCTGCTTCTCACCCCACCGTGCCAGCAAGTGGGCTGTGGGTGCACAAGGAGTTGGGAGGAGACGTGGCCAGGACAGTTGACCCAAGTGATATCCCTTAACATACGGTGTCATGGTCAGCATATAAAGCTGGGGGGAAGAAGAAGGAAGAGAGGGATGTTTGGAGTGATGGCGTTTGTCTTCCCAAGTCATCATTACACGTGATGGAGTCCTGCTTTCCTGGGGATGGCTGAGTGTTGGAGTGAGAACTCCTGTGGACCTAGGCCCAGAGGAAAACCAAAGCACAGGGATTGAATTAAAACCCTTGGGTAAGCTGAGATACATGAAGTCACACCAAAGTGAAATAGAAATACAGATTTTTAACTTTTAGTAGAAATATATGCTAAGTGCTTTAAACATTGAAAAGCTGCAGGAAAGAGACCTTAAGCACAGTTTGTACTGCAGCAGTGTTACCTTTTCACAGAATTTCCTTACTTTAGACAAAACATAGATGGAACTGTACTGTTCATATTTTTTAGACAGAGTGTTCACATAAACAATAAGAGCTGATGGAAATTATATACACAAATCTGTGTAATACTTATGTAGTACTTGCGTAAGATTTACGACCATTAGAATTAGACCAGGATAGGTTAAGAAAAGAAAAATTAGAATCGTGTGTTAATTTTATTGGTCAATTAGCAAATATAATCCTCACCTCTGTAAGTTTAGGGAGAGAGAAAAAAAAAGAAGAAAAAAAGAGAGAAGAAGAAGAAGAAAAGAAGGAGAAGAAAAAAGGAAGATGTTTAGCCTGCTGTTTGCTGTTATCATTTTTCCCCTTCAAACTCTACCTTCAGAAAACTATGGAACTATGAAATAAAGGACTTTAGCAAGACAGCAGCCTCCTCTGCTCTTTCACCCTCAGCCGAAAAGGGAGGGTATCCCATCAAAAGCTCAACAGCTGAACACCTGCCTGCCCACAGGAAGCAGTGAACGAATTCCTTGTTTTTCTCTGCTTGCACGTGCAGCTTTTGCTTTACTCATCAAACTATCTCAGCCCATGAGTTTTCTCACTTTTACCCTTCTGATCCTGTTCCCCATCGCATCGAGGGATGAAGTGAGGGGGAGAGAGTGAGCAGCTGTGTGGGGCTTAGTTGCCATTAAACCACAACACACTCCTTCACTAGGTTGGCACTGTTTGTTCTCTGCATTTTTCTTGCCGTTTACTCTTTCCTGAGCATGTAGTGCTGCAGAGACACAGCTCTGATGGTTGAACAGCAGCCACAGGGGGAACATAGGATATCTGTGAGGGTGACACTGGTCTCTAAGGGAGGTGTGATTTATGGAGACAAACTCCTTTCCTGCCAGAGTGCTGGGAGGAAAGCAGACCCCAGTGTTGCTGGAAAACATTCTGAGAAATCTCAGTAAGTGGTTTCTTGGCCTCAGTATGGGCTTTTTTTCCCTCTTAAAGGTACAATTTTACACTTAAACTATGAATTACTTTGTTCAGGAATTTCTGCCTTATGCCTTAAACATTGATGGCACTTAATAAATAAAGTGCTGCCTCTCTTCTCTTCTGCTCCCCACTTCTTTTTTTTATTTTCTTGTTGATCATTTGCTCTCAGTTTGGCTGCAGAACTCATACACCTTCACTCCAGGTAGTCTCTGATCACCTCTCAATCTTCCTCTGTAATAACTTCTCCCTTTGAGTTCTTCATTTTCAGTGCAAAAATCTGCATGGAAAGTGACACAACAAAAGCAGGCCAACTGAAAGAAAGGTAAAGCTGAAAAGGCATGGGATTGGCTGTCTTGGCTTTTGTTCAGTGCTTATTTATTAAAAGCCTCTGTATTTAAAATGTAGAAGAAGCTTCTGCAGAATGCACCACCTCTTGCACCAGATAATCTAAGGCTGCTGAAACTGTAGTTGATAAAGCTGGTTTAAATTTCATACCAAGTATGCTCAATTTTTAAGTTGTTCATTAATTTTAGATGGAACTTCTCTTCATTGAACATTTACCTGCTTGTCATTTGTTACTACTTCATTAAGAAATTAACTGAGATCTAACACTATGTATATAAGGAGGTCCCTGTCCCAAAGAGCTTCAACTCTAGATAGACTAGATAGCACCAGCTGGGAAAGGAAACAGAGAAAAAAGTAGATGCAGGAATTTGTCCTAGGACTAATGGTAGGACAGTGATGTGATGAGAAACTGAGTCTCTTGGCACTTAAGTCAATGCCCTTTTCACTGAGCTACAGTAATAACAGCAATGAGTCCTGCTAACAAGGAGGTAATTTTGGTATTCATTGCAAGATTAACCAACACACCATGTCCAGTAGAGACAACTCAGAATTCATATACACAAAGGGCACATTTGTTACAAATTCACTGAATCCTTTTAACCTTTTTCCATTTATGTCTGAATATTAACACTTGGAAATATGCAGAACTAAGGCTTAACAAGCTAGAAGAGTTATATTATGGATGTTACTGTGCTCCTTCAATTTCATTAAATGGCATGTAAGGTAATTATCAGTCATTGAGCTTCCCCTCCTCAGAGACAAACCAAAGGGGCTCAATTATTGCTGCAAAATGTAAGAGGAAAAAGGAAGAAAGTTAAAAAAAAAAAGAAGTGACAAAAGCACAGTGCAGGTGGACTGTTCCTGGGAGCACCAGGCCATGCAGCCCTGCAGAAGATAAGAAGTGACTCCACGTGGACATGAGAGAGTCTTAATGTCCAGTGCAGAGAGAGCAAAACTTAACTCTTGAACGTGACAAAGGGAAAATTACTATTTCCTCACCTTCCTCCCTCTTTCAGATGAGGCAGAGAAGAACAGCACATTGCTTGGTGGTCTGGCTCACAGAAGGGCTAGGGTTCATTTTCAGCTTGGACAAATCCAGTAGCAGTATACTCTGCGAAGACTTCAAATGCTCTATGTGGGAAAGCTGTGTCAGGTGTAGAGACTCCCGTTTATATGAGCTGATTTTGTCCAGGAAAAACTTGAAGCAAAACTTTGTTTTCAAGTAGCTACCATCTAACTGAATTGCTTTTCTTCTAGTGGTAATGGTTGCTTTTTTAATCAAAAGATGCATTTGAGAATAATGCCTGGTTGGTGGGGTTTTTTTGGGGCACAACTAAAACTGTAGAGCATTTCCAGATGAACATCGTATGAACAATACTGTAAGGAAACCATCAGATTTTGGATGTGAAGTTTCAAAGAATCTCTTCACAAAGGAGAGCCATCACAATTTGCCTGTGAGGAAATTGGAGGGGCAGGGCATGGCACCCACTCCTGGATGTGGCTTACTTTTGTTTGTCTTTTTCCCTTCTCTTCTGGCAGGTCATTACTTACAACGACAAAAACGTTTACCTTTGAAACAGGCAGTATTCACAGCAATGCGAGGAGTCCAATAAGATTTCCAAATCATGAGTCTTTTGTCTGACTGTCTTGTTTCCCAGAGCACCTGATCAGAGCTGCCTAATCTACAGGGACAATGCATGAGGGAAAACTCCAGCGTTGTCAGCGGGTGATCTGGATGACCCTCCAGGTCTTCTTCCCTTGTGTGTTTGGTCGTTCTGAAGCACACACCCAAGCATGCTGTAGCACTGCTAAAAGCTCAAGCACAGACAGAGCAATGTGGGATCTGCATTTGGGTGGAGCAGTCTGGAGAGGTGGCATGAAGATGCATCCAAAATGTGGCTTCTTTTCCAGAAGGAGCTGACCATCTTGCAAGACCCCAATGCACACCAAAGCATTTTGGCAGAATTTCAGAGCATAAACTTATATCTTGACAAGATGGAGAGATGGAGAAAAGGTTGCTATGGTCATCTGATTAGGGAAAACAAACACAAGCAGGAGTAAACTGAAGAAAAGTTTTCTTCTTACATGTCCTCTCTGTACATGTTTTCTCTGAGACCATTTGTTCAGCTGCCTGTACAGATATCTGACCTTGAAAATCTGGCCTGAGGACCTGAAACCACTATTTGTAGCACTTGAAACACAGTCTCATCTTGTCATTGTAGCTAGGATTAAAGCCTGTTTCCAGAGATGTGTCCTGCTGAAGTTAAAAGTGTTACACTTCTCGATGTCTCAACATAAGGTATTTTCCATGTGGAATTGGCTGAACCCATTCTAACAGTGGTCACTGTACCTAACGTATTTACTGTGCAAAGATGACTACACCACTAAGAAAAAGGGATACAGTTCAAAGGCTCAGCTGGTACATGCTCAGATTTCATTGTCTAAGTATAAATAAGTCTGAAATAAATGCTTGAATCAAAATTGTGAAACTTAGTTGAGGGCAGTTTCAGGATCCAAACCTAGAACTGCCTAGGAATTTCATGGCTGGTCACTCTTGTGGGTTGCCCTGCCCACAGAAAAAAAATTAGGAGAAAAAGGCAGATTTCCATCTCTGATGCCTGTGTCAGCCCTTGCTAGAAAGAGCAGGCTTGTGGCTGTCACAGCACACTGGAGGTCCAAAGACCACGGTTACCGTTCCTAACATTAGGACCTTGGGAAGTTGCTTTAGCCTCAGGACAGACTCATTTTTCTCTCTGCAATCGGGAGATAATACTTCTCTAAACAGTAAGAATAAAGTTTGTATGATATTTCATTAATTTATAATGACTGCTATATTAAAACCAAATAGAGAAAAAAACCCTCCAGTACAAACCTATATAGTCTCAGTTAAACATAACTTTCTGTGTCCATACTACTTCCTTGAAGTTAGAACTCCACAGAGAAGCCAGCCAGGGTGGTCCTAATGTGATAATTCTGGGTTTCTGGTGGCAAAAAGTTCCTTTTCTTTTCCAAAAAAAGAGTATTTTTCTTAATGTATTGAAAACCAGCCACACAAAGAACATTTCCTAGTGTTTGCATAAAAAAAAAGAGATGTACCCATAAAATGCAGATGATGGGCAGCATTCCTGTAGTCACAAGTCGGCGTATTCTAGCACTAACATATGTTACTTGCTAAAAGCAAATACCTATATTCAGGTCAGTTTTGTCTCAAGACTACTTTTATTAATGATTGAAAACATGACAACTTCTTCATTAGCTCTCAGATCTAAATTAAAAAAGATTCAAAGTAAGTCTGGATGCCATGAGATCTCTCAATTTCTTTTGAGTTGATTTTTCTCATACATCCAAATTCTTCTATAATTAAAATTCACTGTTATTATATCCTCTATTTATGTCCATGTTATTTGGACATAAGTTTATGTGACTTGGACGTTATTTATGTGACTGTCAGTGATCAATAAGATCTACCAGGTCAGCAGTCCCATCACAATTGCTTGGTTTATGTCAACAGTACTCATGATCCCTAAGTGGGCTTCCATTTCAGCACTGTTCAGGCCCAGAGCATTTAAACATCTAACATCAGGCAAGGATGGAGCCATTATAGCCAGTAATGCTAGGGCACAAATAAGATTAAGGTAATAAATATCAAATATCAAAGCAGCTTCAAAACAACATATATCAGAGTCATGGAAAGAAGGAATTTTTCTGATTCATCATCAGCTCCAAAGAATAAAAAGCCTTTCTGACCACTTAAATGAAATATTCTGTTTGATCCCCAAATGAATGGTTTTATTTTGAAATTGAGATTTTTAAAAATGTTTTCAATTTTATTTCAAAGTAAGCTGAAAGGCATCTCAAAACAAAAAGTTGTTTTTGCAAAGAAACACCAAGCCTTTATTTTTGAAAATGTTAGAACAAAAGATTTTAATTTTGAGGGAATTTATCCTCAGTTTTATATGTGAAAATAAGTTGGTGAAGTGGGACATTCCTGGAAAGTTTTAGTGTTGACAAATCTGCATTTTTCATCTAGCAGAGTCCTGGTGAAAAACTATTGCCTATTCTAATTGGTCCATAATTTCATAAATCAGATGCCATTCCTTCCCTTTCCCAATGAAACTTATATTTTGAAGGCAAATGCAAAGCTCTCCTCAGGAGGAAGACAAGCCTCAGCAGGAGAGACCTCTAAATATCACTGTGTGCAAACCCAGGATGAGCCATCCTGCACCATGAGCTACCGATGTTGCATTGACGCTGCAGGAATTATGCAACTCAAACTAGACTCTAAAGTAATGTGACAGTTTTCTGTCAATGCAAGGTCATTGAAAATGTTTCATTTTCTAAAGTGAGACAAGTAAACATCAGCTGATGTCACCGAAGTTTAGCTAAAGGCAGTTTGGTTTCCCATTGCCCTTAAAGACCTGCTGGTGCCACAGGACCTTGGAAGGACAGCACTGCAGCCTTAGATTTGTGACAGTCAGTCCTTCTCATGTGTCAGCTGTGAGGACCTTACAGAGGGGTACAAACCCCAGTCTACTCAAGAAATGTAAGATGCTGCAGCATACCCACTTTGTTGTACATAATTATACCATTAGCCTCTTAACTAGGTCTAATGCAACTTATAAAAAACTTCAGGATTTTCTCTTCATTTTTTGGAATTACACTGATTACTTTCCTTGAAATGCAACTAATTTTGAGATAGGATGAGTTCTGTATTTTCCACAGATTTGGTAGCTGGTGGAAAATTATTTTCTTCCAGTGACTTGGTGTGGAGGGGCGGTCCTCTTTTCCAATGAGGGCGCCCTCCCCTCAGTGCTCCGCCCCCTCGTCGGACTCCTCCTGGGAGGAGGAGCAAATCTATGAAGACATGGTCTAAGCCCCGCCCCCTGGGCGGAAAAGGGGCGGTTCCACCCAGTTATTCCCTCCCCCGGTTCTAGAAGGTTCTGCTATCCTCGGTTGCAGATTGGTTCTTGTGTTGTAACCCTTCCCACTGTTCTCCCCCATTGGTTCCTACCTTGATTGATGTTCCTAGTTTGTGTACCCTATTGGTTGTTCCCCCCAGACCCCTCCCAGTTTGTACCTCCTTTTAACCCCGTGCACACCAGTGCTCGGGGGCTCTCTCCCCAGAGACTCTCCTACCCCAAACCTGCTCATCCCTGTTCCTGTTGCCCATAATAAAGAGAGCTCGGGAGACCCCCTCCCACACCCTCAGCCTCTAGCTCTGTCTGTTCTACCGCGACTCGGAGAAAGCCTGAGGGCTTTAGCCTTCCTCCAAGCGTCATCAATCGGCGTCCTGCGAGCTTCCCAGGAGTGGGACAGGCGCCTTCGATCAGAGTCCCTCGAGGACACTGAGGTTTGCCGACGCCGCAGGTCTGAAGGTGGACCCGGACCCTCAGTAAGCTCGCCAAGCCCACGGAGCTCGGCTGGAGCAGCGTAGAGGAGTGTGACCGGACCCAACCCGGACCCTCTGCAACTTGAAGAACAGAAAGATGGTTCCTAAGAATGGGGTGTAAGATACTTCTTGACTTCAAAAGCCAAGCTGAGGGAATTACTTAAAAAAAAAAGTCAGAGTTCTATGTTTGGTATATACTGTTCTTTGTTTGAGAGTCTGAAAGAAAAAGTCATACCTACCTCTTCTCCTCTACAGAGGTAATGCTTTCACAGGAGAGTTTCATGCCAAGCATGTGTGATGGTGTGGATGTTCTTCTGGAAGGTTGAGGAGAAATTCTGTAGCAACTACACTGATCTTGCAGAGCAACAGCTGCCTTTCAGATTTGTTTCTTTCTCTGGTTCCACTGTGAAATACTTTATCTTCTAATCACTGTAACTTATTTGTATCAGAAATGCCATTGTGAATAAGATTTAGAGACAAGTGTTTTTATCAGCTTCCTGAGTGAAAGAAATGCACCCTATGCCATTGGATCCTTTGCCCCATTACAACTCCATCTCTTATCATCCCTCCTGAAAAGATTTGGTTTGGTGCTGGGCAGTCTGAGAACCATAGCTTTGGTCTGTAATTTCTGAATGTGTGCAGAATGAATGACTAAGTACTTACAGGTTACAAACTGGAGGTTAGGGATAATATCCAATTTAGCACACTATGGAGCTTAGTTAGTGTTCAGGTGATATCTCCTGAGATGCTTTAGATGCTCTGGAAAGCTTACATCAGGTTGGAGCTCTAAATCTTCTCCATGGTTGAGGCAGCTCTGGTGTTTAGGTCTTTCCTGAGAGACTGCTAGGCTGATGCTATCAGCATTTCCTCTTCCTTTCTTGTCACCAAAGAGAC
Organism: Eulacestoma nigropectus; assembly: GCA_013397775.1. Lineage (NCBI taxonomy): Eukaryota > Metazoa > Chordata > Aves > Passeriformes > Eulacestoma > Eulacestoma nigropectus. The sequence continues at coordinate 199,031 of VZTE01002256.1, forward strand.
ACGTGTGCACCATCCAAGTCACAGCCTCATTTCTGAATCATGCACTGGTAGAGGAGGGTGAGGTGCTGCCTTAGAGAAGGACACTGCTTTACAGTGCTTCTGTCTTTGGCAGCTTCAACTCACCACACTGAAACCTCTCTCTGCTGTTAATTTGACCATTAGAGTCTGACTGCAGTCACACCTGCAGCCAGCTGCTTGGTTTTGCAGTGGAGCAGGACCAGGTTTTGTGATGCCACTGTTGCTCTTTGGATTAAGCCTCAAGAGACTATTTCCGGGACTGAAGCTGCAATCTGTCATTCATGCCCAGCTTCTAGGTGTGTAAAAACCAAGAAGGAAGGACAGACGGAGCCTCCCCAAATCCCCATGTTGGTGTGTCCTTTTTTATCACTGAATATCAAAGTATTCAAAGTTAATCCTGTAACTCTTCCTGTAGGACAAACAAGTCTCTGAGTCAGTTGCACACACAGAAAAGAACTTCTTCTCCTCCAGAATAGGGAGGTACTTTCTTGCAGAAACTCTGCTAAACACACACACATCCAGCAACCCACTGAAATTAGAGAACAATGACAGGGACTATATTTATGGGGTTTTTTTCCCTCTTGCCTCTTTGGCAAAAGGAAGGTGGGCGGAGACAGACACTTTGGCTCCACATTCACCTAAAAGCCCTTTCAAATGCCCGGTGTGTTGAGCAACATGGAGGCAGCAGTTTCTATCTTCATTTCTGCATGTTGACAGGGACAGAGGAGAATTTTAACTGGATCAGCTCGTTTCCTGTGCTGAGGCACATTTTGCATGGGTGTAGCAGTAGTGAGGTGGATGCATAGCCACGAGCGACGGCTGCCACAGCAAAGGGAAACAGCAGCAAATTTGGCCACATCTTCATGTGGATGAGCTGATAGCTACTGCTCCAAATCCCAAACTGAATCCAAACCTGAGGCCACCACATTAAAGTAGTGTGAAGCTCTGGGTCTGGCTCACACCATACCGTGATGCACAAGAGAGTGCCTGCACGAGTGGAAAGGTGTTGTATCTCTAAGGACTTTCCAAGGAAGGAAAAGGATTGTTTGGTGAGATTCCAGCCAAAACCACTTCCATACAGGGCCCATGAATGAGGTCTGTACCATGATGTCCTGCCCATCATTTCTCCACTGAAGGAAGATTAGTATTATTTTTCTTGCTTGCCCTGCACAGAGCTGACCTTGTAGTGTCCTGCCCCTGTGAAGAAAAGGTCCAAGCCCAGGAAGTGGATCTGGTCTAGGGGGAATAGAAGAAAAACTGGCCCTGAGTGGAAAGCTGGAGCATACTGCTTGCTTCTAAGACCAATTTGCCAAGACTGAAATGTTCTGGAGGCAAAGGGATTACACCAGACGTGAACCTGTCCTGCTGTGTTTTGTAAAAAATTGGGTGTGTAGAGTACAACTGCCTTCCGGCATGTTCAGCCTGCAAAACCTGTTAATCTTGGTAGAAAATAGGATTTACTGCCCTCAAATGCACCACAAGAGCTCTGCTCCCATACAGGGTAGTATTTGTGTTATTAAAAACAATTTCTAGCATTACTTTAAAATGTATATAAATGGAAAGAAAGGCTTTTTCTGCCTCAGAAAACATGAAGAAGATCTTCACCAATTTAAATATACCAACATGCATCCTCATATGGGCACTGAAATATTGTTGGTATTTATGACAATTAAATTTTTCCTTAATGACTTTCTCAGTCCCTTTTAATGGTGCACAAACAGCACCAATAGCAAAAGTTCATGCTTCTGCTTTGTGATCATGTTAAACTTTTCTCTATTCCAATCAATGCCAGATATTTCTATAGATTAAAAGCAATATTTAAGCTTTAAATAACCTTTTCATCTCTCTTATGACAATTCAGTTATTTGCATTTTGTTCACTCCAACATACCACATAATGTCCCAGATGTAAATTTTTATGGACCTCTTCAAAATTTGAATATCTGTCAAACTCCTACAGCGAAGAATTACTGTTGCTTGGAAAACACTGTGAAAGTGATACTTTCACCGATATGAGTATCTGACCAGTTAGGCTTTAGCTGGCTTGGTCCCCACTCCCACATGAGGTTGCTTTTTGACGCTTCATGTTTGGTTCTATGGCTGTGAGGTCATCAGGTGCACTTCCCCCAGTGACTCATGGATACATTTGGACCTGAGGGGAGGAGGTGAAAGGGGAGAAGGGGTGTGTGAGTGTGTGGGTACGTGCACAGCGCAATCCGAGGCACGCAGCGCAGGGGGTGAAGCAAGGCAGGCTCTGCTGTGCAGTGCCCGAGGAGGGAAGGCTCCTTGGCAGCAGCAGCCTGCCATAGATGCTCTGGGGAGACATTGCCGAAATGACCATGATAGCTGGTACTACACATTGGTCACTAGATGAGATGCTTAGGGTTATATGCTACAAACACCCCTCATGCCCAAGAGCCCTTGTAAGAGTAAAACCAGCAAGGCCAGACAGACATAAGCAACTCCACGTGGTTATTTTGGGTCTTGTGCTTCTGGCGTCCTTGGGAGCCTGTGTCTTCCGTGCCTTGCATCCCTCCTGGCAAGCTGCCTCTCATTAGCTGCTTTGCAAAAACTGCTGCCTCTCTGAGCACACTGACAGGAGCCACTACCTTTGATATGCAGGGATGGAGGTTATCACAGATCAGACACCACAAGGCAGCTTGCTACACCCTGGGTCACTCCATGCACTCTATCCTGAATGGGAATAAATCTTTCAGGGGAAGATCTCAGGCAGAAGGCTTGGAAGTGAAATCCTCATTGGCAGAGAAGGGATGCTAAACAGAGAATTTGGTGTTGCAGAAGGGCCTGGAGACGTGAGTTTTACAAACTTTTAGAATTTAAGATTCTGCTTCTAAATATATTAGTTCACCAAAAAGGAAAACAAAGACCAGATTCTGATCTCAGCAATGTCATTGCAAATACAGATAATAGCACTGATTTCAACTAATTCTAGAAGTGATGATTTTGCATTAAAACTAGTGGTAAAACTACCTGTGAGTCAATGGAGCTGAGAAATCACCTCACCAAGGCACAAGTGCAATGCATTTTCAAATGCCAGCATGTCAGATGCCAGAAACACAGCTGTGTCCTCATCTGCATCCCAGTCTGTAATTTTAACCCAAATGTGATATCCTATAGTTGCAGGTAAATCTAGCATATGCTTTGAAGTGAGGTTGTGCTTTTGCAATTATTTGAATAGTTGTGAAAAATAAATCAGCTCAGCTCATTCTCATATGCCAGTTGGCACACAGGACAACAGGACTGGAAAGGTAGTTCCAGGGTCACGGATTCTAAATCTGCTTGGTTGTGGGCACCAACTCAAGTTCCTCCATGAAAGGGGAACATCAAAGTGGTACACAGCATTTGAGATAAATTCTTACCAGGGACTTGTAAAATGTCATTAATACATCCTTGTCTCCTTTAGCCACTAGTTCACATGGCATCTGCAAACAGGTGGAAAACAAATCAGATAATTGATTTGGAGTCAGCTTGCAGCTGACTGTGAAATTAAATGTAAATTGTACATAGATATTTTGGGTAAATTTGTGGCATTTGAGAATAGTTAGCTTTCTGTCAATATTTCTATTTCAAAAGTACTCAAAAGATGGGTAGATGAAATCTTGTTACTTAAATTACAATGCACTGAACAATAACATATCTCTATCATCATTCTGATATTCAGCCTTGATCATATTTAGCATTTAAAATGGTCAAATAACAATTATTCAGATGGCGCCATCAATAAAGCTTCTTGAACAATCTATAGTCAGCAAAGCTGGTGACACTAGTAATAACCTAAGAACCTGAGATAAAGCATGTATGTCCATAAACAGCCAAGCTGAAACCTTGGGTTAGTAAGCATTACTGAGTTACATGGCAGCAGAACATTTGATAGTGGGAGAAGGTGGCAAGATACTTTCTCATGGGCAGTCAGTGATGCGTTGAGGCATGCCCAGGGGGTACTGTTCAGTCACCCACTCGTAAGAGATCCTCCCTGGCCAGCAGCTCCTGTGCCCCACTGTCACACAGACTGGGGTGCCCCATGTCTGTGGGCCTGGGTGCAGAGGACCCAACATCACACACGCAGCACATCCCGTCACCCTACACAGAGGGGGTCACTGCTCCATGGCCCTGCCTGGGGTCCTGAACATGGCACAAGACTCTGCAAACAAGTGATCAGAAGTGCTCCAGCATTGCCTGGCGGTGCTGGTCATACTGGGAATCAAATTACTCCATTCCCTGCTATGGATGCTGAAAAGTTAGAAGCAGAGAAATTCTTCAGCTTTTTCTCAGTGTTCTGTGAGAGCATTGCTTTCCCACGCAGACTAGACAAAAAGAGTGAAGACGGTTTTGTAAACTAATTCTTTATCTTTGTACCTGGAGTTTGTTGTGCAGTGTTGTTATGGTACACTGAAGAAAATATTTTCAAAAGGGTGTTGTATAGCCTCCACCAATCATTCTAGGAGGTGGTTGATCGAGGGACCAATAGTATCATGCTACTCTTGCGAACCAAGTTATATAAACTGATTTATAATTAATTAAATAACCACTTTTTTCCTGAACTTTGATCGTGTAGTTTCTCGCTGCTCTCGGTATGAACAGCGACACCCTGCTCATCTGAGTTAGTGGTAAATGGATGGTAAGCGTTACGTACACATGGAGACATTCACCATGTTTGTGTCGGGATACAAATCCCACATCATGCCTCACAAATGAAGGTATGCATAGCTGAGCAGTGGGAAGTGCAGTGGCTGCTTCAAAATGTCTCCTTCCTGAAGCAGGTGACTGAGTATAAAAATGCTGGGGCATGCTGTTGGCACTGGGGAGTGAGAATATGGGAGATGGCAGGGAGAAAAGGAGAGACAAAACTAATTTCTTTTTTACAACCTGCCTTCCCCTTCAGTCCAAGAGCTCAGAGGTATTCATTACAGGGAAAAACAAACAATTTTCTCACTTTTGGAAATTAGCTGTGGATGTCCATTCTATTATTAGTGATACTCACATTCCAAGCAAAACTACAGCTGAGTGTAAACCTCAAGAACTACTGGACTGACCCAGTGTCACTGCAGTGGAAAATGGTTGATTAAGTGGATTGTGTTTCAAAACCTGGAACTGAATATCTTTCAAAATTCTGGGATGTTTTTTGAGTAGTCTCATCTATTTACTCTTCTCCTATAGGAAAATTATATACAGCCAAGCTGTTACAGGCCAAGTGATGCAAAAGGATTTCAGCGCTGTTCTCGTCCGCTCTCTGGGGCTGAAGCTACCCTTGAATAGCCCATAGGTCATGCACAGTCCCATCCTCCCACAAGATCTGCTGTACCCTGCTACCCAGTGTGACATGGGCTGTGACCCACAGGAGGTAATGGAGAGGTTTGACTTGGAAACACCAGGCCAGCCTCTCTGTGCTTGGCCCTTCCTACAGTCAGCAGAACAGGGCTGCTCTGCTGCGACTTCTCTGATGTTCCTGGTGTCAGCAATCAGTCTGCTGTAGAAACATAGGATAAGCGGAAAACCAGCTGGGTCAGGGATTCACCCAGCTGGTCTGGGACTCAGCCTCTCTTCCCACGAGAGGCAAATGAATCTGTACCATGAGCTGGGCAGTGTCAAAGTGTGTGGAAACATAGAGCTGCACACTCTCAGCAGAGCCCATCTCACCATTGTGGGCTCCCCGTTGTGGATAAGGCATTGGGTTTTATAACTCCCTGTCTCCTAGCTCTTACTGTATTAACAGTTAGCTGTCTTGAAAGTGTTTGTGCCTTTCCTCTTGGTAGTCAAAAAGAAATGTTACCTCCCTGTGCAAAACCAGGTGAAGAGGACAAAAATAGCGGAGTGAGAAGCAGTGAGGAAAGATAGTGTCCTTTCCCTGGTGGGCTCCAGACCACTCTTTGGAGAAGAGACAAGGCAAGGAACAATAAAAAGATGTTTGGAATTTCTATCATGTTTGTCCTTCTTTGTGATAAAACTTAACAAAGGTGTACACCAATTGTGCTCAGATTTACAGTTCCCACACATTTCTATTTTATTTTGTGACTTATGGTGGGTGTTGTCAGCTTCACAAATCACACTATTAAATTTTACAGCCATAGTTCTTTCTGATAGCACCATGTTTCCATGTATTTCCATTCTCTTGCATCTCCCTACAGCATGTGACATAGCCCAGGTGTGCCAACAGTGGCTGCTTACAGCTCCTCTGACCTCATTCTGGGAAAGTATCTGTAGAAAGTATCTTGGGAGACTGACTGCCCTCCAGAGTTTGCCCTTGAATTTTTCCATCACTACTAATGCCAGTGGCATTACTAACTCCAGTGGCAGCAGCAGGGGCTACTGGTGGCAGCAGGAGTCTGCACTGCCACAGGGTGTCCTGGTTCCTGTGAGGTGACAAAAGGGCAGGATGGCTGAAGACCTGTTTCCACAAGCCTTCTATCAGCACAATGGAGGCATCTCTGGCTACAGCCATGCCATGTTGCAGGGAAGGAAAAACAAAACATTGGGTGGAGGTTCCTGGAGGCTGCTCTGCATGCACAAGACTACCTGGTTGCAGGAAGGAATGTCCACATGTTGTAGGCACCTGAGATGCAAGCCCTGAGGCTGCCCATGGGGCAAAGATGTCCCTGAAGTGCTTGGGAGGGGTGGCCAAATGCCTGAGTGTGCCCAGACTCTCAGCTGTGCAGTCCAGACAGGTGTGATAAAAAAGTTTTTTCTCTGTCAGCAGATGACCTGAGCTTGGCTTTTCTTGAGCTCTTGGCTGGTGAGCCTGGGATAGGAGGTGCGAGCTGTCACACACCCTGCTCGGTGTGTCCTCCATGGCAGCAAGCTGCTTCCAAACCTGCAACCTCTGCAACCCACAGCCTCCCTTCTCAACATCTGCCTAGACTCTGCCGCCGGCTTTAGTGTCCTAGGCACTTCCTTGTGCATGGAAATTGGTCCAGCTTTTCTGCTTTTTTTCCTTTTTTAAAAAGGTACTAAAGTGAGAGAGTATCTATGTTCCCCCAGAGCATTTTCCAGGGATTGAAATGAAAGTTGAGATTTCTCTAACTTTTTACAGTCCCTGTGTGTTCTCAGTGCATGGGAATCATGTTCTGGGAGTGATGTGTATCATGGCCCTGATTATTTACATTCATTGCCTAGTTATTTTTATCTGAGTCTGAATTTGCGGGCTAATTACACAGGCGCACGCACACAGACAGAAACCACTTTGGCCCATTCCCAGAGATAAAGTAACCTACAGCATGCATTACCAGCTCACTCAAAGGTTTGCTCTACCATTTATCTGATAGATCTTAAAAATAAAATGGTTTAATGCACTTTCAAATGAAAATACAGAACCACCACAACAAGGATTTCCATGCTGAAGGCAACCAAATTACAACACATCAAAGTCTTTCCTAGCACAAGTCATACTACCTCTGAGTGCCCACCTGAAGCTTCAGAAACCACAGCCCTTCTCCACATGGGCACAGACACACCACGTGGCATTTCTCACCCCAAAGTAGGTGTCAATCCCCTCACCTTGCCATAGTCCTGCTACTCTCACTCGCTGGTTGAATTTAAATTGTGATATTTTTTTGATGGCATCATTGCTAGAGCACCTAGACAGACTCAGGAGGAAGGTCTATCCCTGTGAGAGACTCTTTAAATTTCGAACATGCCAAGATCTTCCCTGTCTCCAATGGTCTGAGCCATCTTGGATGTCCTTTTTCACCTCATCCCTCCTATACAGCCAAATATTGTTTTAACCTTCTGGGAACCTGACGAGGAATCTAAAAGCTTTCTATAAATTACACATTTAGGGATAAATATTCTGGACCATACTTTTGGAGAAGAGGTTGTGGTGTGGCTGTGGGTGGGCACGGGTGCATCCAGCCAACAGGGAGATGCAAGTGGGGAGCTGTGGGGGAATGTGGGGTGTGTGGATAACATTGCTTTTTAATAGCCACTTGTTAGGTGGTAAAACGTGAACATGATCTTTGGAAGCTTATGAACATAATTTAAGACAGCTTTGAGAGGTTCTTTCCTTATAAGGGAGAGGAAATTGAGTCAGAAACCCACCCTTCTCTCCACTGTGTCAGGTTAGTTGGAAAACATGACTTGAAGGCAGAAGTGAGAGTTTTAGGGAAATACCTTCAGACTGGCACTCCCAAGGAAAGGTGGACAGGGGACTTGGCTCAGATAGGACTGGACATGCTTCATTTCTGGCATGCTGCTGATCCGGGTGCAAGCACTTTACGTGTATTCACTGAACTCACAGAAATGCCAAAAAATTATGGACGTTTAAGAAATGTGTTTGCATCTTAACTGTGTTAAATTACTGTTTTTAAAACTTGTACTTTACCAAAAGACCAATATTTAAAGCTGTTCTTCAGTTAGACTCTAAGGTGTGCCATGTAAGATTAAACATTTTTCTTTATAAACTGTGTTAAGAAATGTGACTCAGTTTAATTTTGGTAGCATCTCAGCTGATCCACTAATGATGTCTCAAAAAGATGGAAATTGAAATGGTGAAAAATATATCACGAAGAAGACAGTGTGAATTTTTAAAGTAAAAAATTAGATAAGTCATAGTGATCAAGCCTCATAGAAGCAGCTATGAGTGATTTTGAGTGTCTGATTCTGCAAGGGCATTTGTAACCTGTAATGAAAAGACACCAATACTTGTGCAAATAACTCCCCTTTGGAGTGTAATATCATATATACACCTATATATCCACACATATGCTAGCTGTGATAGGACTAGATACATCAGCCATAAACTGGCCTATTTTGATAATATTGCATAAGTGTTTGCATGTATAAAATATTAATATAGCATATTTTTAACTTTATGTACCAAAAAGCTTACCATTGGTCTGCCTCTGGAAGCTGTCTTTGTCAATTTTGAAGGGTATATCCTCCATGGTTTTGTGTGGCATCATCCAGACAGCAGGGCCCATTTGCTCTTCTTACCTGCCCTTCCTCCAGGGCCAGAGCATGCCTGCTGTGATGGCTGCTAGAGCTCACACATCCCCCTCTGCCTGGTTTTGCCTTCAGCTTTCTTTTTACTGGAAGTGTTCTCTTTTCCTCAGGAAACCAAACAGCTCCTGGTTGCATCCAGCTCTTTTGCTGACGGTGTTGGGGCAGAGATGCTGTCATTGCCCTGGCACAACCAAAATGCTCCTGGAGGTCACTGCTGAAAAGAGAGCACAGCAAAAGGGAGAGGCTGGTGGGAAAACACAGCTCAGATAGCAATGGATCTGGTGGTGAGGTAACCACTTGGGAAAGACATATAGGATGTAGCGATAAAATCATCTGTGTGATGTCTAAGCTGTAACACCACAAATGCAAAGCCATACCCATGGTGAATGCATGTTCAGATGCACCCTTGGAGAATCTGGGTGTAGGAATGCTGATAACAGCAAAGGAAAAAGTCCTCCCAAATTTTAATTTGTATGATACAATTTTTAACCCATAAAACCTGAGTAAGTTTAATATCTCACATCAAGGTGAAAGGAATTTGCCTTCTCCCCAATATTAGGAAATGTCAGCACAACTCAATCTCCTGACAGTGCTGTGACCCTCTGAAAGCATTTTTATGGTCAGGGTTTGCTTCTACTTATAAAATTAACTTCAAAGCAACTTTTCCTATTTCTAAAGAACTGAGGCTTTGGGTTCAAAAATAAATGAAAGAAGGCAAAGTAAAGGAGACCAGATCTTAGCACTTCCCAAAGAAAATGTGATTATGAAGTATTTATGAGTCATGGACTTGCAGCCTTCCCTTGATCTTTATGTTCACAAAAATGAAAAATGGGATATTTAGCTGTGAAGATCTCTTTTAGATGGTGAGATTCTTTTAAAATGGTAAGCCCTTTTGAGAAGGCAGGCCCCACCTTTCCCTTCCTGGGTCAGATTTAATGTACTATTGACACTTAATGCATGATGCCAGGCACTCTGGACCTATGTTTTCATCTTTTAGTTATGGTTCATTGCCACTTATCTGTATAAATTCAGTATTTCCCAGCCATGAAACATGAGATTTGTAAAAACAGTAATGGAGACACTACAAATTATGTCTCCCCACTTCCCTGGCATGCACTGATACAAACAAGCACGATTGCTATCACGCTATTTTGAGTCACAAAATGATATAAAATTTCCATGTGAAGATGGCACTGATATATGCAATGTGATTTGAGCCAGTGGACTGTGGTAGCAGGATTCATGAATTACAGTGTTCAAAAATAAAACGAAAGCAAAGGGGTTTTTTCCTCATTTGTGATACCATGAAAGTCCTTTAAAAAGCTGGCCTTCAGCTTCAGTGACGGCCTCGTGTCCTTCAGAGCTGCTTTTTGTCCCTGTTAGACATATTGGGAATAACCCTGCTGCCTATTTGTTAGATCTGCTTTCCCAGGATAGTTTGAGAAGCTGTCCTGCTAAGGCTCTACATCAAGTAAACCCCCATGGATAAGATCCACATCCAAGCTAATCAAAAGAAAAGGCTGGAAGGGACTTAGAAGGCCAACTCAACATTTCCATGCTGTCCTTGAGACACACTTGTCCAATTGGTCCGTAAGATTTATAGCAACAGGTGCTTCACTGCTTTGCCAGCCTACAAACCTGAGCGCTCCACTATCTGCAGCATTAAAAAGATTTTTCTTAAAGTGCTTAGCCTGAGTCTTTCTGGCTACAATTAAAATATGTTGGTGCTTCTCGACACCATAGAAACAGTGGTCAGATGTTTCACTTCTTGGCAAAGCCCTTCTACATAACTGATGGTGGTTCCCCTTTGGAGTCCCTAGCCCAACTCTTGACATTTCTTCAGTTCCTCCTCCAAAGGACACTTTGGATTGTTTGCCTCTGGGACGTCTCTGAGAGGTCCTGCACTTGATGTGCAGTAGCCAAACTTAAGTGCATTGTTGCACCTGAAGCTGGACTAGCGCTTTGTAGAGCAGAAGGATTCCTGCAGAGGCCCAGTAAGCTGTTGTCCCCAAGAGGAGCATTCTTCAGACATTCAACATGAAGTCAGACTTCTTTGCCACCGTGTGACAGGGTTGATTCACTCAGCCTTATGATGGCTAGAGGCTGAGGGGTAGAGCAGAGACCCTGCCTAGCATTACCTAAAAATACATTTTCATAATTCATCTATTAATTGGGTTAATATCCACCTGTTGTGGTAATTGAAGTGACTATGCTTTGGTCTAGATTTATCTAAAACAGGTGCTAAAACCCAAACACACAGTGAAATATGAGCAGTATCCTTAATTCAGGCACTGACATTTCACTGTCCCTTCTTTAAATGTTCCACACCACTTATATAACACATAATGTTATGTGAGAGTTGGTAGTTCTCACTATGAAAAGGTGATGCCTTGATTTCTATTATGTTTAAGTGGATTTTTCTTTTCTACAAAACTGTAAGCCAGAAATGTGATTGAAAGGCCAGAGTAGGGTAACAAATGTTAATTTTCTTGTATGGTATGTTATATATTGTAAGTGAAAGCCAGAAATCACAAGCTTTTCAATTTGACACATAATGATTGCCCTTGGATACTGGCCTGCTTTATTTACAAGATTTTAAAAATTACATTGTGAATACTCATATGATCATAATAAAATGATTGCCTGTAGAAGTGTGAATTCCATTTAGCCTTTGCAAAGAAGCACTTAGTGGGCTTTGTACTGCGTGGGCACGACCTTAGAAAAGGCCTATCATTTGACTATGAAAACATGGCTTAGTTCCAGTGCTAACAACATTGCTCTGCTAAAATAACTTTGGTGGGCACAATGACCTATAATTTTTGTGACACCATTGAAAAAAGTGTTTTCCTTACAGCAGTGCTAATTGTGTACAGGATAGAATTTTTGCACATATTAATAATATTGGTTTGATTAGCTATTTTTAACATAACTGTGAATTGTGAACAAGCATCTCTGGATGCTTCTTTCAGTGAAGAGGGAAAACACTCAGGACCCACATTAGTAGTGTTCTGCACTCAGTTCTGTTATCTCACCATTTTGGTTTTTTATGTGAATCTCAGTGGAGCAACTGGAGCCATACCAGTCATACTATCAGATGTTATAAAAATATGATGAGGAGGAAAATATAACAGTGTGCACTCAGAATTATAACCTGAAAAAGACACCAATGGAATAGAAATTGTTCCTCTGACCCCATTCCCACTCAGCCTGGTTACAGAGCAATTTAACTCTGAATACCTCAGTCGTAATTCCTGATTTTCACCAGAGTGAATATTTGTCATCAGTTCACACTGACTGTTACCTTTTCTTCACTTCAGGTGGTGTGTATGATGAGAATGACTATCTTTCTAGGCTATATCCTCCAACTTATGTCATTACTGACGTCAATAAAACGAAGAATGTAAAATGCAGCCATTTCAGCTGAATTGTGAGCTATGACTGCACGAGGTTAAGGGCTCATGACACATTGCACGCTTGCCGCAAACACCACAGAAGAGGTGTTTTTGTATCAACTCCAAAGAATTTGGAAGACAGCAAGTGCCTTTTTCACTTTTTGGTTCTGTTTGCCTTGACATACTTCTGCTATCCAAAACCCCAAGGGGAAATATTTAAACAGAGACAGTCTTCAGTGATTAAACTGTCATGAAACAGAGATGAAGTTGGCGAGATTGATTGGCTTTCACTGTGCCTTGACGCAGCTGTGGCTTGGATAAGCAGGACTGGTTATGAGACAATCTGACAATGATGGGATCATGCCAGAAGTCAGGGGAACCAGCTAGTTAGATGAGCACAGACAGCTATTTTCTCCTTCAGGTTTTCTTTTTTTAATGCTGGTGATCTGTGACACTCATCGAACGAAGAAAGCGTCCCCAGCATGGTCTTCATCATCATGGACCTTTGTTACTTGGAGTGATGCTGCTGGGCTCCAGCACCTCCAACCCTCACCTTCAGCAGGGCCAATGCAGGGACCTGAAGGAACTCTTTGCAAGAGATGGTCAAAGCCTGGGGAGCCACCCATGTCTCCTAGGTTACTTGAGCAGACAGGCCAGGACCTCATTTTAAGAGATTTCTACATGGCTCCATTACTGAAGCAACTGAAAATCAGGGAAAATGTTGACAAAGGTGATGCGTGTCATTTCATGTTCTGGCTCTGCCCCATTTTCTACTTTGCACTTTATTTTATCCATCTGGAAGGAACTGTATCTCAGCCTCATCAGATAGTGTCCTTCCGTGTGTAATAGCAAAGAGGCTTCAACTGCTGACTTCGAGACATGATGTTCTGTTGAAAAGTGAGGGAACTGTACTATGGAGATAAATTTTTGTCTCAGTTCACTAAACTCCATGATTTGTTGACCAGCAAATGATGTCATGAAGCTTGTTTATTTTCCATAAGGGGCACAATGTGCAAGAAGGTACTGGTGACTTCTCTTACAAGGGTTTAAAAGGATCTGGAAAGACTGTTGCATAGTGATATGAAGAGACTACTTTGAACACAAACACGTATCACATTGTTTTAAAGAAACTTCAAACTTCTGAACTAATAAAGTAAAACTGGAATGATGGGCATATCAATAAAGGAAAGAAACTATGCCCATGTGGCTTGGCTTAGTGGTCTTTCTCTGCTGTGGGAGAATCTTTGAACAGGAATGAATTCACTCTCTAGCTGGGTTTTGTTAGAGTTTAGGAAGAAACTCAGCTAGGGCTGACCCAGACTGATGCTGCTTGAATTGAATCTAAGCTGTAGCTTCCATAAATCATGTTAGCAGATTGGATCCGCGACCGGGGCTAGCTGCCCCCAGACCCCTTTGTCAGGGCTAGGCAGTCGACCCAGGATTCAGTCTGCAGCCACGAGTTCCGCCCTTTCGGTTCCACAGCCGCCGCTGCTGGGGCTTCGCGCAAGCGGGTAGCTGCACGCGCTCCTCAGGGCAGAGGAGGGGGTGGTGAAAGCCCAAAGTCCCCGGAGACGAAGAACGAACGAGGAGGGGTATCCTTCCTTGGACCACAGCAGGCTTTATTAGCCGGATCCGGGCGGAAGCGATAACTCCCGGAGAGGACTCGTGCCGAGGGTTTTAAGGTGAGGAAAACTGGGTGGAGTTTAGGGCGAGAATCAATAGGAAGGGGGCAACTGGGAGGAACCAGGGTACAATCAACCAACGGGGTGATAACAAGGGGGAGACCGTCAGCATGCACCTATGGGGTGCCGAGCGGCTTGGAGGGTTCTGGAAGAAGAGGCATGGCTAGCTTTGGTGGGGGGCGCGAGGCTTAAACTCGGGAACTGCCCAGAGAGCCACCCTCCGATTCTGATTCGTCAATCCAGGGGAGAGCCCTGTCCGGATTGACAAGAGGGGGTCTCTGGGGTGACCAGGAGGATGCCCTGTAAGAGCACACCCCAACAGCAGATTAAAGTTACAATTGAAAGGTCTTGATTTGTAGGCACCAGACTGTAAATTAGCTACTGAAGTAGAGGGCTGTGAGTTTAAGAACCTGACTGGGAACACCCATCCCATAGTACATGTATTTGGCAATAAGCCTCTATTAAGGGACCAAAGAAAACAACACAGCTGTGACTAATCAAGTGAAAGAGAAGTAATACAAAATACCCATCAGTTTTGTTGCTTCTAGAACATCCTGGAGGGATTAAAGACATGAAAAGTAGGCAAGAAAGTCTGAATCTTGCCTTTCAGTAAATAGTCACCCTTCCGCTGGTGCATTTCCTAGGTTTTGCAGTATTCCTGAAAACATTTTCTCAAGTTCCTTGGGCTGATTCAGGCTCATACACATCTTTTCCAGCAGTAGGCCACTCCCCCAGTTCACTATGGGGACCCTATTTTTAAAGGTTAATTGTGAATTCCACATTATAATCATCTGCATCTATATCATTTAGCTTTTATGGTTGCCTGTGCTTAATATGTGGAGTTCAGCTTTGCATTTAACACACTCCTAAACTATCTGTAATTCCTTTCTAAGCTTTATCTCTTCTCGCAATTAATTGGTTTCCTTCAGTACTCCTTCGCCATAGCATTTATTCTGTGCTTGTTGTTTTTGTCTCACATAGTCCAATAGCTTATGGTACACTCTCTGTTTTTGTAAAGCCTGTTTCTTGTGCTTGGAAAAGCTGCAAACAAATGGCATATTTCTTACATTGGGAGGAATGCATGTGGAATATCACATTAATTTCTAAGTACAGAACTTCTTAAGCGTTCTCATTTTCACTAGAAATATATGTGGCATGAAAACTTAAGAGGCTGAAGATTGTTTGAGGGTGGTTATCAAACAGCATATAAATGGCTGGGGGCAAATTATGTCACGACAGCACTTTGTGCAGTTAAATGGTCACACTGCAATGCTGGCTAAAGTTACAGGGGACTTTCTTGGTGAAAATGAAGTTTCTATTAAAAAACCCCAAGCACTTTGAATAATTGCTAACAATAACCTGGACTACAGTACTTCAATTGTACAGTTCAGGAACATTAAACCTCTTAACCTTTGAGTTGCCTACTTGATTTTAAATGAATATGGTACTCAAGATGATAACAACTGTGCAGCTTCATTCTTTATTAAGGACACACATGATTTCTCCCTCGTACATTAACACTCTCATTATAATAATAAAGAATGGCAAAAATACAGGTATAAAAAGATTATTAGTACCTTCTAGACACAGTCTTTTCACAGTTCCTGTTTCCAGAACTACACCACTCTAATTAGCGTAACAACTATTGCTACATTCAGAGTCTCAACAGTAACATTTGATGATGCAGAAACCTTGAAGAGACTCATTTCATCCATTGTTCTGTCAAGTGTAGAGGGCTGTGAACTTCTAGCACAGGAACCGTCTGTGCTCCCTTGGAGAAGAGAGGCCTGAGGGCAAAAAGGGACACTGTCTACAGCAACTCATTTCTAGGTTACGCGAGCAACTCCAGCATGCTTTGTTCCCCTATGGCAATACCTTGTATCCAGTTGGCTAATTGGTTTCTACCCCACCCCCTGCCTTCCCCATAAAAAGGGGCCTGAGTCTGCCCTGAGTCAGGGAGCTCTCGTCCCTGGCCTCCCCTTCGCAGGGTGGCTGGACAATAAAGGCTACCTCTGTGGAACTGCCATACGAGGCTCCTGTCTCTCTGACCCCGAGTTTGCCTCGCGTGATCCTGCAAAGAGCTGAATCACAAGAGCTGGAATCACTTGTAGCTGAGAAATCGCTACACTTGCTGAGATCACCCACTGTCTAGGAGGGCTTGCCTCGCCCCTAGAAGAGTCGTTCTCTGCAGGACACTCTCTCTAGGAAGGCCGTGGCATACTGGTGCTTGACAAGCATCGGACCCTCAAAAAAGACAGTCAAGAGTTTGAAAAATTTGGTTTGTGTCAGCTCAACTCCTGTGTTTCTCCTACTGTGTACAGAGAAAAGCAACAACAAAAGCATCCATTCTTGGGGTTAAGGTGAATCCAACCATATATTATGGAGAAAATCTGCTTTCTTCCAGAACACCAATGCAGAAACATACTGCATCCAACATGAACCATTCTGATGAGGTTAGATGTATTTGCATGGCAAAAGATCTCCACATCAAAATGTAGATGCCACACAAAACGAAAGACAGGCCAAGAAGAAAAATATGTTTTGCTAACAACAATAAAGGCAGCTTAGCTTCTAGTAATGGATAAAATATAGTATTTTGTCCAGATTCAGCTAACTCTAAATATAAAGTATAACATTCCTACCATGGAACTTATAACAGATGCCGTCGGCATGAATCAAGACTCAAAGGACTTTTGAGAAGGGTGCCCAGCTGGACTGCCCCGAGCCTCAGCAAGGGGGAGGGAGGGAAGGCAGGTTGCAGGCACACAATGAGCTCCCAGGGCAGCCAGGCTGTGGTGGCCCATCGGGTGTTATCAGGGCAGCACCAACGCAGCCGTGAGAGATGAGCTGAGCACGGCTGAGCTCCCACCAAGGGTTCTGGCTGCCCGTGTCCATCTGCATGCCTGGGGCCAAGTGAGTGCAGGTGGCACTGCAGGTGGCCCTCAAATGGGCAGCAGCCTGCAGCAGGGTGCCTCTACCCTATCCTGTTGGATAACCTCAAACCTGAAACACAAGGCAATTTTCTCCAAAACCAAGTAATTTTCACTTAAAAAGACTAGAGATGTTCTTACCACAAGAAAGATTCGATGAACAGGCACAGACCAGATTAATTACCCTGCTTGCAGCAATTCTATGCATCAAGGTATGGAGGTAGGAAAAGAACCACTTGTGTTTTTACATAAACACAGTGTAAAAGTTCAGGTCACCCTCAGGACACGATCGACTCTGACAGCCACATTCTAGCCACCCTTCTCTGTAACTGAAGGTAGTCTACAAGTGCAGAGGGTCTGATTTTTAACAGAGGATTAAATACTCCTGCATAATCCTCACTGGACAAGCTCAATAAATAGATTTTTTTCTCTTCAACTGGATCTCTCCTGTCTTTATCAGCCTCTTTCTTTTCAAGTCCACACTTCCTTCAGATCACCGTTCCTGCATTTCAGATATTATCCTTATTTACATGCAGTGGATTTGGACTAGATTCACAAAAAGGTTTACTCACCTAGCACCACTTACGTGCCACTGTATTTCTCAGCACCACCATTTGCATTCCTATTGAGCTGCTGCATATACCTGGAGGTGCCTATTTCCCTGCCAGAAAAATTCCTAAATATCGCCCCTGAACTTGCCAAGGTCATAATAGTGTGAGCCTCCAAGCACCTAAATCACATTTAAGCTCTTTTGGGATTTGCAAACAAAGTGTTACCCCCTGCTTCCAGGCCTGACCTGACATGCATTTTCAGAGAACACCTTCCAGATCAGGCGTCACACAAAGTACAAAGCTCAGTAAGAAAAATGGTGGTGAATCTCTGGTTCAGAGCATCCATGCAGCATATGTGGAATGAGGTTCCTCCCCTTCAAGCAAGGGGAGCCTGTCTGTTTTACAGGCTCTAGTCTCAAGTAATTTCTGTGGTTGAAGGTACTCCTGCTCTTGAAAATGGCCCTGTGGAAAAGCCAGTCAGGAGGTAATCATGGGGTCAAGTGGGGAGAAAAGTAGGAAAGAAATCAAGTGCAATCAGCATGGATGAAAAAATCAGCATGGATGAAAGTAAATCCTCTAGCAGTGGATTTACTGAACTGAAGTGAGAGCTACCCTCTTTCTCTGACTGTTTTGCTCTGAGGGGAGAGGCACAAGAGACATTGCTTAGCAACTGCAGAAGTATGGCAGAGGAGATGGTTGGCCTTCATTCTCTTGGGAATGGTAAAAGAGGAAAAAAGTTTTCTCTGTCACTTCAGGACAGCTATGTAGGTTGCTGAGTACTGTCTGAAAGCATCCTCAGTGTCTGAACCCTAACTCAAATTGTATTCTAAGTGGAATGAAGCAAGTTTCCAGAAGCTTGAAAACATTACAGGGCAGATGAAAGGGCCTTGTAGGTGTGTTGTGACTTCCCCACTACTTTGACTGGATAACTGTCCTGCAGATTTTCCGCTTTATTTGTTAGATTTGTTGTGTTGTGAAAGATGCAAAGACCAAGCTGTATAAGAATTGATCTCTGGAATCCAAGTAATGATTATTTTAATATTTATTAAAAAACATTCCAAGACCGTTCAGATCAATTATGGAACCAGTCAGTGTAAAACAAATTTGCACAGTCAGGACAGATTTTGTAATGCCCTCTGGACTCAGCTAACTGGGAATAGAAATGCTTGAAAATTACTTCCAACCACATTAAAGATAGTGGCATTTGCATCTGATATGCTTGGGGAAGATGTCCATTGCTGTATCTCATTACAGGGTGTAGGACCTGAGCCACAGTGAGCACTCCACAGTCCCAGATGGAGAAGAGCAAGAGGGCAGCCACAGCCTGCACAACCTGTAGAGGTTGTTCATCCTGAGCACATTAACCAAGAATTTTCCAAATCCATCCACTACCACAATCAGTAACACCTCTACTGAGGTAGAGACTCCTCTACTTTGTTTCTGATTCTACTTACACCGAAGTGAATGGAAAAGTTCTTATTCTCCTTAGAATATGAAAAATTATTATTAGAAATATTAAAAATATCTACTAAAAAATAGCTATTCTGACTTTGATCAGAGACAACTCAACAGGTCGTGGTAAAATTCAAATGTAGCCTAGAAAAGTGATCGGGTGAAACGATCTTACTGGTGAAGCTACTATTAAAATTTTTTCAATTTCAACAAGGCTAAAATCTCCCTCTTTATTTTGGTATAGATACAATCATGTGACAGGGGCTATGAGAATTTATAATCACAGATGCTGTGACTGAAAGGTCATTCAATCTCTTCTCCCAAATATTAAATAATTTATTCCTTTGTGATACCAGAAATTAATTGCAGTTCATATTGAATTCAATTATCTGCCTAAAAAGGCAATGAGAATGTAAGGACATGCAAGCAACCTTCATCATTTATTTCCAGGTGATTTCCTGAAAGTAGTCACAGCTTGATGCTTTTGTGAGGTCCCATAACTCCCTTCTCAGAGAAGATGTATTTAAAGTAATCATCCATTTATACCATTTATACCTGGCAGATAACTGAACACTAAGCACCATTTTAGATTTGTCTGATAAAAAAATTTGAGAGAGGTTTCCGTGAAACTAGGATTTCAATGATATTTTGGGAGAAACACTCTGCTTATAACGTTTCTCTAATTTAGATGATAAATTTCTACTAATGGACCATGAAAGATTCATGTGTGAGGCTTTCATGTAAGATCCTTTAAACACGGCTGGGGGAGGGGTGTCAATTAGAAAACCCTTTTCTCTCATTTTGCATCGAGGTTCCCACATTGCCACAGAAATCAACAGGATTACAGCAGAACAACCAGGAGAGATGCAGTTGTGAATCAGACCCTGAGCTAACAGCCTATTTTAATTCATGTTCAAACTGTGTTAATTGGCAAAAGATAAAACATCCACAGTGTTTGTTTTGCTGCTGTAAGGAGTTTGTGTTGAAAACCGTGACTAAATAATAATTAACAGGCTTCAAGTAATCAATCAATAGTATTTCATGAAAATAAGTTGTAAAGTAGAGTCTTGGACTCAGCTTTAAAGTTGGTTGGTGGGGGTTTTTTTTGGTTTGGGTGGGTTTTTTGTTTTTTTAGGACAGCAGTGGTGCAAAGCTGCAACTGAATCCAGGCTTGCAATTCATTAGCAATTCCTTATTGTGGTTTTACAATGCTAAATTTGTACAAACAGATTAAGTGTGTTTTTTAAGCTGTTCCTAAATAACCTGGGAACTAAGAATTAAGTGCAGATTCTGCCCAACCCCTCAAAACCCAACACACCCTTCTCCAAGCCCAACACCTGCTGTTAAAAATACATCACACAATGGCTCTGATCTTACCTACCAGCAGATGTGAGGATGCCCAGAGGTCTCTCAGATGTTTGTGTTCCTGGGTCACATGAGGGCACCAGGAAGGGAAGGGAAAATTATTCTGGAATTCCAGAGGTCACCGCTGGACAAAAATAGTGAAAATTGCACACATGTTGAAAAAAACAAAAGGTTCAGAAATCTGAAAATTTGGCCAAGAAGATTTACTGGGGGCAAAGTTTCATCCCTGAATTAAAAAGAAAAGAGAGAAGAATACAGCAAAGAGATGAAAATATTGTTACCAGCAGAATTAAAGGACTCTCAGGATGGTCTCTAGCCTCAAGCTGAAAATAATTAAAAAATTCTAGCCAAGTTAAGGGAAGGCAATCCACTCTCACAAGGCTTCCCTGGATGAGCTCTTGAACACTTCTACGTACATACAGCTGATACATTTTCAGGCTCTAATTATTATCACTAATGATCTGCTGCATGCTTTTGTTTTCAGAAGAATTTTATTTCCAGAACACCTGACTGGTCTGCATTTTCTTTATCTGTACATTTTTAGCCAGGGAAAGAGCCTAGAATTTGGCCTAACTATTTCACTTGTGTGCTCATCCACATGGTAAATTTGATTCTAGGGAGATTATTCACACCAGACAGCCATTATTCAGAAAAAACTTTGTCCCTCACCCCAGGGTGTTTGTCATTTCCCCGTATTAGCTCTTTGTGGGTCTGCCTCATTTTCCTTGATCAGAGGAAGGTCTCATGCAGTCTCTGCTGGAGTAAGCAGTGTTTGAAAGGCTCTTGTACACATGTGGAGAGGGATGAAAGCCTGGGCCACGCACGCACAACACATGGCAGCACTAACAGTGCTCACAGCTTCTCAAAATAATCAACTGAGATGCAGTGACACAGCAAAATACTTCATAATCACATCAATTATGCAATCACAATTTTGTGAAAACAAGCCTCTGGTATTTCTTTTTAAGTAATCAAAGAAATATCAGACGTGAAAACAATGAACCTTCCTATTACAAATGAGTAAGTCTCTGCTGGGGAAGGGGGGGAAAAAAAAAGGAGAGAGAGCGAAAACTAACCCAGATAGGCCATAAAAGTGTCTTATTCTGGCTACAAGAATGTGACCAGCTTGTCGTCAGCCCTGGGAGAGGGCAGAGCTGCTTGCCTGTGCCCCTCCCCATCTGTGGGTGCTGTACAGCCCCTGTCCTGCGATGCCACCAATGTGACACTTGGGCTTGGTGGGAGGAGGGAGCAGTACTGATTCTCACCGCCGTGGATTTCACACCGGGCCCTCCTCCGCTGCCCCTTGGCACCGCACAAGCATCAGCGGCTCGTGGTTCCTGGTGGCCCCGGGAAGAGAGGAGCCTGCATCCTGCATCCTGCATCCTGCATCCCGCACTCAGGGGAGCCCGCGGTGCCTCTGGCTGTGCTGCACAGCCCGACATCCCCGACACCTCAGCAGGATTTTGGCACGACCATGTGCATTTTGGTAAACGCTTCGGCGAAAGTTGGCAAAAGCCCTCCCGAAATGCCAACAGCACTGTGTGCACAGAGCCCTTGCTGGGTTCCAAAAACCCTCCTTCCGCCAGGCCTGTGCGAGGCTCCCAGGCCCTCCTGAGCAGGGCTGTGCAGGCCTGGGGGATGGGATACAGCTGCTGAAGCCGCAGCCTAGATCTGGCAGCAGCTTTGCTTTGGAAGGAACTATAAAGAAACACTTTGCCCTGCGGCTAAAAAGCCTGACAAAAATCTGTGAGCACGTGAATGGTGAGGGGAAAAAAAGGGTCAACTCAGTTCTCTCCCTTCGCTGTTGCCTTCCTCTTGAATTCTCAGATCATCCCTGGTGCCTGTGGCCGCTCCGTGGGGCCGCTGGTTGTTCCCTCTTGTCTCCTTGTCCAAGGCAGACTCCAGCGGCAGCAGCAGGCCTGGTGTGCCTCAGAGCCCGGGGTGCCCGGGCGCCGCTGCAGCAGCACCCGGGGCTCGCACCCGCCACACTTCTCCACAGCCGCTGTCCTACCTCAGAGGCCAAAGGAGCGACGTCTCCAGGCACAGGGGAAGGATGAAGCAGGCGCCATGGGGGGCTGAGGGTGCCAGCCCTGGGCTACCGCCCGCCTGGGCGCCCCGCGAACCCCACCCTGATGGTGCACGCTGGGGTAATCCGGCCCCTCGGGGAAGGGATCTGGGAGCAGCGGGTAGCAGGGCCCAGCCTCGCTGACATCAAGCGTGAGTAATTGGGCTTTAATGTGGCTGGAAGGTGGGAGGGGTGAAGGCGGCAAACACACCACCTTTTCGCTCGGGGCCAGGGCACAGACGGCTGCTGGTTCCTACCCTTTCCCTCCAGCCCTCCTTTCAACCTGGCTCTGGGGAGGCAGCCCTTCCCAAACCCTTGCAAAAGGCTTTGAGCTCGAAGGAATCTCATAAACTTGTTCCCCTGGCGCTCTCTGGGTCTCCCCACCTTGACGTGGCTTCAGCCGCATCGGCACTGCAAGGCAGCCGGGCTCCCACCTCATCCCATCCCAGGGAGATGCTCTCCTTGGGTTCCTCCAACTTGTGACCCTCTGGGATCTGAAGGACTCAGTCACCTACTGCCATTACATTTCACTAGGGGGTTGGGTGCTTCTGGACAGCAAACCCCCTTTCTCTCTACCTCCTCTGAGCAGAGGGAAATCCCTACAGTGCTCCTGACAGTATTTGATGCACATGGTTTCTCTGACGGTACAGGGGACGTCCCCTATCACCATCACCTGCAGGACCCCCACTCTGCTGGGGTGCTTCAGTTTATACTCACCAGAACAAGTTCTTTACAGCAACATTAAAACGGGGCAAGTGAGATATCCAAGTTTTAAAAATACTAGGGATTGGAAAAAATAATTGCCCTTTTTGTTAGCTCAAGTAGTTAAATTAAGGTGGTGAAAACCTGCCAAATCAGATTTGCCACCAGACGAAACTACTCCATGCAGCTACCCCTTCCAGTAGTGCTCGTTCCTGTGGAACACAAGGTTACTGACATGACTGTATAAGCAAGCACTTTGTCTGACTTCGTATTAAATATTCTACCTGAAGAGTCTTCCAGTCAAGTACAAAGAAAAGATTTCATACTGCATCCCCATCAATGCTTTGTCTGTCTCTGTTTCCAGCCTAGCTGCTTCTATTTCTCATTTTTATTCTCATTTGCTCCTCTCATTTTCTTCCACCCTGTATGTTGCCAAACTTACTTATCTCCCTTTTCCACAGACAAACTATGAAGACCTGGCCCTATGGATTCCAGTGTATTAACAGGCTAGCCAAAGGCAGGCAAACCAAAACACAGAAACCCATTTATCTCAGTTTTTTATTTACACTTCCCTACAAATCCAATTATAGGACCGCTTTGTTGTGAAATATTTTTGATCTGTCTACATTTTCCCAGGTCTGAAGGATGATGTTGGGGGGCACATAAAGAGATGGGTTACCATGTTGAGTTTTCTTGCGTTTGAGTTTCAAGACTTTCAGCCTTGCTGTGGAGTAGGGTGCAAGAAATCTCCCAGTAATTATGTCTTTAGATTGTGTTTAAATACAGCAATAAATTAAATAATAAACAAAAAAATTTTAAAAATTTAAACACAATTATACATTAAAAAATAATCCTACAGTTTAATTCTGTATGTGGAGGGTACTCCAGCTGGGTGCTGAGCATAAACCACTGCTACTGATCCCAGTGGAAAGCTTTGGATACTCAACCCCTGCACAGGACACATCCTAATCACATGTAAAGTAAAAACTAATATATGTAAGGGAATCACCCCTTCCTAAACATTTCCTGTAAAAACTTACCAAAACAGCAAATCAAATGCACCTTTGACTAACACCTAATAGCAATTCAGAGCTTTTGAGTTACAGTTTTGAAGTAGAAAAAATAGAAAGCCGATTTTACAGACTGGAGGAGAAATGAGACATTGTATTATATACAGCGCACAGTGTGAAGGCCAGGTAATGAATTCAGGTAGCCTGAAAGGAAAGGAAAATGAGTGCCTTATATACAGATGCTTCTCATTGTAATTTCATTTACTGTAATTTTGTGTATATACAGTCATATTTCTGCAGTTCAAACTTAGAGTAACTCTAAGGAAAACGACAACAGGTTAAGATGCAGTTATTAGAAGAACTGGACCTACAGTTTGCAGTCAGTGTTTAGTGCTCTGAAATATCTAGATATCCAAAGAAGCAGGGGGACAAACTATAACAAGTTTCAGGGAAATAGTCTGGAATTTATCTGGCAACTTTCAGTTTCTGGAAATTCTACTTCTGATTTCAATAACAGGAGAAGACAAACAAATATGGAAGCCCTGCTTCCCAGCCTGATGCATACTTGCAGAGCAAGGTTGAAGGAGCAGGTAAGGCGTTGGATTAAGTCTCAGAAGACCTAGGAGGGAATTTCAGCTCTGTACCAAACTTCTTCGATAACAGTGGAGAAACCCTTTAACCTAACTCTGTCTTACTTCTGCATCAGTAACACAGTCTGGACTGCAAAATTATTGTACTGACCTTCTTCTTTTGTAAGCAAACTTC
Source organism: Eulacestoma nigropectus (assembly GCA_013397775.1). NCBI lineage: Eukaryota > Metazoa > Chordata > Aves > Passeriformes > Eulacestoma > Eulacestoma nigropectus. The sequence goes on from VZTE01002256.1 coordinate 223,917, forward strand.
TCCATGTCCACTATGCATCCATCAATATCAAACAGAGTTGCCAGGTACTAGTGCAAGGATAGCTCAGATTTTGCCTGCACACATACTTTGCATAAATAAAATGCAGGTGTAGAGCATGGAAGATGCAAACATTGGGACTCAGATTCTATTGCCCTCCAGGGACAGCACATGTGCAGTCATATTACGTGATCCACTGCAGCCACCTCTTCACTCTGATTCAGCCTGAAAAAGCCCTGAAAAAGAAAGTTTTATGCTCACTGTTAAAATAGTGCCAATGATGTCATTTAAAATGTGTAAAGGCATTGGTAGAGTCTTAACCAACACCTTGCCAGCACAATAAAAGTAGAAAGAGGAAGGAGTGGACCAGATTCAACTGTTTTTTTTTCTGTGGTCTTTTTAGAGAAGAAAAGGGCAAGAAGGGGGAGAAAGAAAGGTCCGAGTTGAATAAATGTAAATGTATGAATGAGACAGTTCTAAGCATACCCAGGTGTCTTGCCAGCTCACTGCAGAGAGGTCACAGAGAAATAGAATGTCTAATTGTTGGAATAAACACAGCTGTGCATACTTATATTTTCCATACCTATTTTGCTAGTGGGGGAAAAAAAAATAATTCCTCAGAAGATCTTTTCCCAGTCATTTCTAGTGCCTTTATTTTTTTATCCAAATTTTTTTTTTTGCTTAAGAAGTGTTGTTTTTTTGTTTTGTTTTGGTTTGGTTTTTTTTAGTTTTATTTTGGGGGAAAAAGAAAATTGAACTCTCCCTACTCCAATTGGTTGTCCCCCTTTAGATGATTATTAGCCTTCCAAACATCTTTGGTATCAAATTGTACAGAAGTGTATGAAGACAATTTTTTCAGTATGGGATTTAATACTTGTGGAATTTTAAGGCAGAGAAAAAGGAGACTAAAAGGATTTTTGGACAGCAAACTAAAAACTGGAAGATTTTGTTTGAATGGAGCCAAAGGCAAAAAAGAGCAAAACTAATTTTGCTCAATGTGAGGGGCACCCAAAATTCAGCAGGAGCAACTGAGGGTTATAATTTTTTTAAATTTCTGCAAGCTGGAGAAGAATATTTGAAAACCTTTGAATCAATCATGAATATTTTGAATAGATATGTTGTTTCAAGATTTTATGCAAATCAAATATAAACCAAGAAATCTGACTGTAAAAAGTGAAACGTGCCTTTGGATAAATCAGCTGGTCAAATAACAGATATTAACTCTCCCTGGAAACCTTACCCTGCTTGTACTTGCTTTTAAGGAATTCATTGTCACAGCATTTTGCAAAGAGAATTTATGACAGAGTAGAAAGGTTCTTTGCAAATTTAATTTGAATAACTGAAACTATTCTTGTCATGTGGCCAGAAACCTGCTTTTAGCATGTCATTTGAAAACAAGGGGCTCTGCCACCAATTACTCTTGCAGTTACATGCAAAGTACATATGGATAAAACTTATAGATACTAGTCTGCTGTTGAGAATTATAGAAACTGCTATCTTCATTTCTATAAGAATTCCACATTTTTTTCTGATTACTTTTGTTTTATAACTTGACCAAAAATATTGCTCCAAGCTGAAAATTTCTTTTAATTTATAGGACAGGGGAAAAAAGCTCTGTTCTTTTATTAAAACAATCTTGAGTCTGTCATGGCTCAAAAATAAATTTTGTAAAATGAGATTTTACTGTTGTTTTAAGAATGTGATACATTTGCTACTTTGGTGATTGAGTGAGTGAACATATTTTCAGGACTTGATGGTTGTCTGAAGTCTGATAATTTTCAGCCTCCCTGAACAGCTGTTTTGTCTGCAGCAGGCAAATGTCCTTCGTGAGGCTGCTCCCACCCAGCTGAGAAACCATCACCCCTTTCCCGACCCATGGGATCTCCATGCAGGCTGCTTTGCAGTAACAGAGAAGCAACTGAGTAAGAGGGAAAACTGGCACATTCAGCTCCCCTTGAAGCTGGACCTGGCTGACCTGCTAGCTCTTTTGGTGTAGCAGACATTAATCAAGACAGCAGGATTAGATGGGAGCAATTTTGTTGATGTGGCTTTCCATCTCTGGAAGTGCCCTTAGCGCTCCTTCCCGGGGCAGACATGGGCATGGCAGAGAGATGGGTCGGACACAGGAGATCCAGGCAGAAACCTCAACTGAACTTTGTAGAAAAATCAAATTAATTTTTTTTTCTAGGAAAAGTAGAAACAAGAGGAAAAGCATCAGAGTGAGATCATTATGGCTAATTCTTTTCTAAATATCCAGGCCAATTCAGATAATGTTATAGCAACGGCCATATTGAAGCAATTTTGGAGTAACCTTTCCCACCTGCTTCTGCACAACCTTATCACTGTTTTTCCAATACAAGAAAGCAAAACTCCCACCAAGCCTTCAAGCAGTGCACAGGGCTTGCAATGTGCTCCAACAGCAGATCCCTTGAGCACTCTCGGCAAGTGAAGGGCCCTGCTTTGCCTTTTGAGGTACAGCTTCATAGTTGTGTGCTACACAGGTTTTAAAAAACATTTTTTAAAACCACACTGCTGGCTAAAAACCACATGAAGTGAAAACATCTCTTTAAAAGGTATTTTTAAACAGTTTCCTCACACAGTGGAGCCCATTGAGTATACAAATAGCTAGTTGTAAGTAACTGGGAGACTCAAAGCTGTGGAGCAGATCAACTGCCCACAGGCAAGGGATATCCAAAGCCAAAATTTCATTAGGTGCATTTAAAAACTTTGCAAATTTGCAAACTAGAACCAGCTTTGTCATACCAATAGCCTAATGCAGCTGTTAAATTCTGGAAGTCTAATTTGAATCTGCTCCGTAGTGAGAACAGGGCCAAACACTTTTCCATAGTAGCAAGGGAGGATGAGGTGGGCACTGAACTTCCTGAAACGCTGACACCAGGAGAGAGCTCAGGAGAGCAGCAAGAATGAGATATCTGTGCAGCCTGCCATGTGGGGAAAGCCTAAAGCACTAGGGAGGTTCAGGCTGGTGAAGAGTTGAGGTGAGTAAGAAAATATATCTAGATGTAGAAAGGAAGGGAGAGACCAATCAATCTCATTAATCTACAGGGCCTGAAGAATAAGTAATAGAGTTTGAATTACAAGTGTTACAATAATTTGCAAAACATAATCTGTTACAAAGACTAAGAGGAGAAAGTGTCGTCAGGGCACGGGAGCAAAGTGCAAAGGGCTTGATTTATTTTCTAGCTCTGCTGTAGATTTCAATCATGTCTTCAGCTCTTTCATAACTGAAGGAGATTCCAGGAGGATCAACAAGTTAATGTTGATGTACGCAAGTCATAGTAGAAATAGCGATTGAGTTTAGGTCAAATTAGATTTTATACCATATAACCACAACTATAAAAAACCTTTGTTATTTCTTTACAGTAAAGGCCATGTAAGAAAGACACATTATCAGATAAGCCAATTCTTTTGTACAACCTATTCACTAGTCCTTCCTAGAAAGACAGCATTTTGCAGGGTTATTAGATAATTTTTGTTTCTCTGACTTAGCAGCCAAAATTAAGGAACAGTTTAAATGATGTTCTAAAATATTTCAATTCTTCTATATGAAAGAAAACATATTTTGCTTTGCTCAGTATGAAATATTCCTTTTGGTCACTTCTAAAAGAAGTGCATGAGACTAAAGTTGCAGGGAGGGAAGAAGGAGCCAGTTTTTAGTTTTTAGTTTTTAGTTTTTAGCTGTGGAACTCCATATCTGCAAGGCTCTAGCATCCCAAGGCAAGGAAACTGCCGATTTTTCTTATTGGCACCGTTCCACTTTTTATGTTTGTGTTTAAATTTTTTGCTTAGGGTAAGGTGTTCCACCTTTGGAATCAGTGTTCTCCCCACCAGCCCCAGGACACGTGTCCACTTGCCACTCCTTCTGGCTACATGGTGTGGCAGCATCCCATGCAAAGAGCAGTGTCAGAAGAAAGTTGTGCCGGAGCCACTACTTGGAAACACAACATTGCTGTGTCAGACCCATGCCAGGGACTGGCATGGGGTTACTCTCTCAGGCAGATATGAACTTGAGTTCAATTCAGCTCATAAGAGTGTCCTGGCTGTTGACTAAAAGGGGAACAAGATCATCACCCTGTATTTAGGCTGTCTGGCAAAGCTAGCTTTCCTGCTCCCAAATGTAATTTTACTGAAATTGTTCATTGAACTGAACTATCCAGCTAGAATTAGCTTGTAGAATCAGTCCAGCCAAAGTCAGGGATGCTGATTTATTTTGCCCAACAACTGAAAATCAGCAAAAGTAAGGAATATCACAGTTCATTATCATTACAACTTATACATGCAACTTGGAGAAAAGGCTACAGAACAGAAAAAGGAGTTCTTTTAAGAAGAGTAATTAACCCTCAGAGCAGGTCAGATAGGAATGGGGTAGTCTCAGTGACTTCTAGCCTTTAAGTCATGATTGTCTGTCTTTCTGAAATGCAGGCTATAATTCCAGCAGAAGTTAAAGGGCCCATGCCCAAATTATTGAGTAATGTTTGATGAATTGTGCTGTGCAGGTTAGAGTATGTACCCCTGGTGCTCCATTATGGCCTTAACACTCCCAACAGCAGATGACATGAAAGTCAAGAGTATGACTGTGACCATGACCAGCTTTACTCTTAGCATTGCATTTGATGTGTCACACTGAAGGCTTCCTAAGAACAGGAATTCACTGAAAAATCTAGTTCTGGTTTCATTTATACATTGAATTAGTTGAAGAAAAATGTATGATTATTCATTTTCCATTCATTCTCTGAACTCTCACTATCAATTTAACTTGAGTGACTTTGAATGAGCTTGAGCTCTATTGAAATGGAGCATGCAGAGATAAGAACATCAGCAGACAGGCTCACACTTAAATTACAATGTGAATGAAAATCTGGCTTGATGTTCTGCTTCCAGGCTGAATGCAAACAAAATCACTTGAGGCACCACGGAACCCTAAACGGTGTACATTTAAATTGTTAATTGCCCCTGACATCCTGTTGGCTCCCTAGGCAATGCTCTAACTGCCAACAAGAAGTGAGTTGGCAATAAATAAAGATACATGATTCTGGGATTTCAGCTAATTCCAGCCAGTCTGTGGAGATGACAGAAGAGAGAACTTTGAAACCTCTGATCACTTAAGAACCTGGTTGTAGCCAGACCTAGTGGAAAAGGAACATGGGCCAATTGCTCCGTGTTGTGGCCCCAAACTGAGCAGGCTATTATGAAATGCCATTCACTGTTGCTCAGCTGGTGTTTCAGGGCATGACTGATCCTGAGTTTACTGGTATGGTTTGGCTAAATCTGAATGCCCTGAAGTCGCTTGATTCTTCTTCCTTGCCAATTTGCACTATGGATCTGGTGCAGTGCAGAGGCTGTCTTGGCCACTTCTCATGGCAGTATCCAGTAGAGAACTGCTGGCCTCACACTGGGGTGAGTCAGTACAGAAGTTGGCTTTGCACATGTGAGCCTGATTCATCTTCCAATTACTGAGGAAATGGTATTATCCAGGAAATAACCTACACCATGAAGGCCTTTTCACAAAAGATGCTTTCCTCAATGTCATTCCTAGAAAACCATTCAAACACACTGTCAAAACCAAGATGGGTTAATCTCTTAGAAAACAAGATTATGGCATTGTGCAGAGAGCTTGCAGGCTCAGGAACACACATTTTCCAGTTGAGCTACCAGGCTGCAGATGAAAACGTGAAATGCCAAGCAGAGAGTGTCCCATAGTGAGGGGTCTGAAATCCTGCTAGTGGTCAGGGAGGGGTTAGTCTAAAGCAGGCTAACTATCCCCTCCAGATGACCAAGCAGAGAGAAAACTTACCACCCTGCACTCTAAGCTTTGCCAGTCCCACAGCCAGAGTGGAAGGCAGCTTGTCCTCCAGTATCCTGGCACTTCCAAGACTGCTTCTGCTCCCTGCCTAGGCAGCATGCAGTATTTACTGCAAAGAAGAGGGACAATACAAAATACAAAATAAAGGAAATTTCTCTGAGGAAAAGGAATGATCAATGAAACTGTTGCTTCTGTGGGGCACTTGCTGGATCCTGTGGGATATTGATGAACAGCCCTTTGTGGATTAGCAGAGAGAACCAGCACTGTTGTGTTATCAAGATAAAAGTATTCAGGTCTGAATTCACCATTCTGTTAAGACATAAAATACTCCTGACAGCAACTTCTGAGCACATCCTATTCTTCTTTCCTCTTCAGAACTGTGGTAGAAAAACAGTTTATTGATCTCTGCTGAGAAATCAAATGTTGTTATAACTCTGAAGGGTGTCCAGTTACAGAGAAAATCGGTGGTAATCGGAAGCTTCGTGCAGACCTCGCATGACCCTGCTCATTCCAGCACAGAAAACTGTTTTTGTCTCACTTCGAAAGAAACCAGACAAACCCTGCAAGGTTACTTATAATCCTGACACTGCTCTCAGATTTGCCATATGCTGGGAACATGCCTTCTTGCCTATTTACTGTATATATCTGAAGGACTTTGTTACAGCCCTGATATTTGGCATATCTTAAGCCTATTTAGAACATCAACACCATCAATCACTTGGTACGGGGCCGAGCAGCTGGATGAACCTTGGCTATCATGTGAAGGCTATTTGTCATCTGGGCAAGTCTGTTTGGCGCATAACACCCCAGTCCCAGAACAATTTTCCCTCTCCAAAAATATTCTCTTTGATTCAGGAAGCATGTGATTAATAACAAACAAGGGCTTAAAGATGGAGGTCAAGGCTGAAACCTTAACCAAACAAGTGCATTGCTTATTAATGTTTGCCTCAGTCTTCAGATATTCCCTTGAAGAGCACCCTTGGTGAAGAAACGCAAAACTGTTTCTAAAGAACATGAGATTTGCAAGATCTGCTTGGCCATTGCCACCACAGAGGTTTCTCTCAACTGTGACACTGCTGTTTGTACAAATTGGCAGCCAGACAAGAAATTGCTGTTAGGAACCCATATTTAGGATGAACTGTGCACACATTACGTTCCCATTCTCATCAAGACAACTAATACTCAGCATGTCTGACATTTGGGCAATTAGCCCTCTCTTTAAAATAAGAAATATTAGCTGACATATCTTAACCATCTGTGTGAGCCAAAATAAGAGCAACAGAGTTTACATAAACAGTCTTAGCATGTTTAACAAGCATGTAGCTAATGATTTAATTTTTTAATCCTCAACAATAGACTACTAGATATAAGCAAGTGCTGCATCATTTATGCCTGTGCTGTTAATGAAAGACTAGTAATTAGTGGATGACTAAACTTCAAAGGAACATGTTGCTTCAATACATGGTGTTGTAAAAGACAGATTCTCCCCAGCCATCTGTAGAGCCAGAAGGAAAAGGGAAGAGAAAAATATTTTGAAACTTTGCCTTATCAATTAAAGTATTTTGTTCATATCTTCAGCACCACTTCTTAACCTCTCTTCACCACTTGTCTCCCCATCTTTTCTGTATTTGTTAGTTACCTAATTATGTTTAAAATGTAAATAGAGAAGTTTTGTGTCACTGTATTTTTATAAACAGGTTCCAACATAACATAGTGTAACCTAACATCTGACTCACTGTGAGGTTTGCTGGGTACAAGGCATAGGCAATGCTTCTGCTTACAGGGATGACCCTGAAAATCAGTGACAATGCAGGCAACACCCAAATTTGTTAGCACTCTTTACTAAAGCAGGGTGAGTGACCTTGTCATATTTAATGGCTCTGAGCAGGCATAGCAGTGGAGATCTTGAGGGCAAAACCAGAATTTCCATTAGTGATATAATGATATACTGACATAATTAATCCCTTTTCCACTTCCAATGGCTTGAATAACTGCACAGTCCAGCTGGCAAACTCACGATGCCTGGAACTTGTGCAGCCAGGATTTGTACAAACAAAAACCAAAACAGAAGTTGTAAGAGGTCTGTCTCGTTTCCGAACAAGTGCAGCATTCAGAGGGGAGTGTGGCTCTAGCCTGACAGTGGTCACGCTAGCATAGATGCCACCACCTCCATCTTCCAGCACTGCTAGAACAGCAGCAACAGACACAAAGGGTACAAGTAATGGCAAGAAGCAACCCAAGGATTTGGCAAAAAGATGCTAATTTCTAACTGCTTTTCACACGGAGCTGAAAACCCTGGGGACTGAAGACTGAAATATCTTGTATACAGTTAAATTCCTGATCCACGTAACTAAGCAACACAGACAGCACTGTGGCTCCATAAAATGGAAGCAAAGTTAATTTTTTAACAATGCCACATTACCTTTGTACATCTTGTTCCTGCTCTCCCTCAGGGTCTTACATGAATGAATCAGAAAATTGCTCCCTTATGTTAGGCTTGTGTCTGCACCTGCATTAAATTCATGTCAGAGAGGGGTGGAGGAGGCAAATGTTGGGAGCACCAATAGCATGGTACTCCTGGATTTCAACTCACCCTGTCCAACATGACAATTGCCTTTAATAGCTGTTCAAGGCGCTACAAGAAATGAGCCTTGCACCAGTGGTGGTCCCTTCAGATAAAAAAAGAAAAAAAAGAATAAAACTAATCCGGGATCTTGTTTAGTTCAGTGCCTGTCTCCCATATGGCTGATCATCTCCCTGCAACCAGTCAGGGAAGCAGAGTCCATGCAAATGGGAATTAATTATGTTTATAATATTTTTGTAAATAGAAGTACTTTCTGTGCACCAGGCTAATATTTTTGATGGTAGAAAACTGGAGTTTCAAGCCATTGTATCTGGGGCCTGCGGGTGTTTCAGCACTGGATTCCTGGACCAATGCCCACAGCCCTGGTCTGGCTTTGGGCCAAATCCAGAGCTGAAAGGGGCTGTTCTCTGGTTCTGGTTTTGGATGTTGCTTCCGTGATTTTGGCACAGGCGAATCAGAATGCAAGCTCAGCCTTGAACCCCAGCATTAGGCTAAACCTAATATGAAACTTCAGCCTGCTTCACATTATTCCTGCTGGTTAATTCCAGCTGTTAAATTTCTCCCCCCACTACCGAGTCAGAGAGTGTTTTGTTGACAAATTTGCCATGCATTTCAAGGAAAGCAGAACCTGGCCAAGGCTTTGGGGTTATATTTTTTTTTTCCACTGCAGGAAATGGAAGTGTTGGCAAAAATATTTGCCGTTGTTTAGGATAAGAGAGTGTTTGGACATATCCAGTTTTAAGCGGTCTGCTTAGTCTGATACTCTTGATATATGAGACAGCAAAGAAATATGTCTAGGAGTCTTGGAATGAGGCATCTTTTTTATAAGATGAGTGAAATACACACGAGGATGAAATATTACTTGCATATTACCACCAAAGCTGGTCAAAATTCACTCAATTGACTCCAGATGTGGGTTTCTTCGGCAATTTTAAAGTTAGCACTACTGTAACTAGGTGTGAGGCCAAGGCAAACTACTCTAGTGCTTTATAGCACTTGGAAGCTACAGTAGTCAAATCAAAATATGTTACAAGAGAATCAGTTTCTTTAAGCTTAACAGCAGGAAGGATTTAATATACTGAATACAGCCAACCCATCTTCATTTGAAGGAACATAAAATAAATCCTTACTACATTTGTGACTTACTATTTGTATAAAGGACCCAGTTCAAGAAGCAGATCCGTGACATTACTCATGCAAGTAGGGCCCTACAACTCCTCACTACCTTTTGTTTGTTTTATTTTATTTTATTTTATTGTATTTCCATGACATTACAACTATGTTTAAGGTGAGCATGCACCTCCATGCTCTGCTGATGCAGGTCAGTCATCTGAATAATCAAAGCTACTTTTCAGCAGTTATTAAGTGCTTAATGAAAGATATTAATTCTACTTTTTTTCCCTCTTTTCTTCTGCCTGCTTATTCTCCTTGCAATTAGGCACTCTGTGTAAAAAGCTTCACAAAGAAATTCACTGTAGCCCTCACCAGCAAGATGTTTGACTCATCCTACAGTGATGGCAATGAATCTTTTAGCATCTTATTTATTCACTAACCACTTATAGTTACACTGGCACAGAACATTTCAGTTACTGCCTTCACTTATTTCATTATTAAGCTATGAGAGTGATCCCATCACAAAAGGTGAGGAGCCTCTTCAGTCCTTTCCTAATGAATAGCCGACGCTGTCCTGCGCTCCAGCCCAGCTCACGTTTCTGGAGCTTAACTGGGCAATGCCAATCATCTGCCATGCTCAAGGCAGAGAGGGTTTCCATAGGAACAGATATTCAGATCATCCTAGATCCACTGACACCACTGTGGTGATAAAAGGACAACATTTTCCCTGCAGTTTCAACCAGATTGGCTTTTTCCACTGCAAGGCTGGTAAGACCTTATGCTAAAAGCCTCAGGTCCTGGAGCAAAGAGGTTGCCACCTTTTCTGAAGTTGATTCTGTCTGCTTTTTTATTCATTTTAATATAGGAGGGCCCTTGGAGATACGACCCCAGAGCACCCTAAAAAACAAGAAACTGGAAGAGAAAATTATTTATTTTACAGTAAGAACCTTGCTCTGTGCAAATCAGCTTCCTGACTTATAATGCTGGCCATACTGCAGTCATGCTAGGCTGGAATGACAGACATGCTCCACTTTTATCATGGAAAAAACTTTCCCTGACTGCAAAGGAAGAAATAAGATTTGCCACAAAATTGCGCACCAATCTAAGTGTTTAAGACTTTCTCTAAACCACTCAAAACCAGCTCCTGTCTGTCTGACATTTCCAGTATGGGCATTTTGCAAGAGGATAATTTTAATATATAATTTAAGGTGGTCAGGTGAGTCTCTTTTACTATATTTCATGTAGTAAAGGTTTAAAAATAAAACCTAGGGTCATTTAGGGGTTTTGACGAACCTTCTGTTGAAATAGTTTTATCAGAAAACTGCCATAATATGTGTTGGTGATAGAAGGAGATATCCTCAGCTGGCAAAAATCTGTTTGTAGCTCCACACATGGCAGGGGGGATTTGCCAAGACACAATAATCTCAAGCAAATTTCCCCTGTTGATTTTAGAACTCTTTAGTTCTTTGATAAAGCATCACTTTGATAAAAGTTTAGCAGAGATGTGAGTAGCACAGAAAAGAAAAAAAAGACACTGAAATAGGAGAAAATATTTTACTCTTAAGAATGCTTGGCATGCTACACAGTACTATTTGAGCAAGTGAAGTTGTAATACAAAGACAAGGATTAATCACACAAAAGAGCAACATAATTAATTGCAAAAGCTAAGGGAGAATTTCAAGAAAGAATGCATCCTTTCATTTAGCTTACAAAAATACAATTAGTAATTATTACTGATTTCCTGGAGAAAGTCCAGAGCAGAATTAAAAATATCTTGAGTCATGGGGAAGTTCATTGGTCCATGGGGACAGACATGCTAGGCTGAGGGAAGCTTATATTTGTTCAGCAAACTTCTTGTTTTTAAAATGATCTATGCTGAATTACATATCAAGACACCCATGACTGGGTCTGTGCCAGGACTGGGAAACTCTTATTTTTAAATGCCCATTATCTATTTTAAATAAAAAGTAAATCGGATTTCTGCCTGAAAATTTTGTAAGAGCTGCTGTTACAAGTAATACTTAAAGGTCATCGTAATCCAGAAAAATTGTTACAAGCAATCAGAAAAGCCATGAGCAGATCAATTTTATCTAAATTATTTTAGCTCACATTGGGCAAATTGACGCATTTCAGAGGAACAATCTCTACCTGGGATCATCTGATCAGCCTTCGCATTTGTTCCAGGCTGATCCAGGCTGCACACACATGAATTCTGTTCAGCCACAGGCATCAAAGCAAAACTTGTAGTTGATGTTACCCATGCAGGGGGCTTGTTTCATTCCTCCTTTCCTGGGACAGAAACAGCTCCTGCACAGGAGCTGCTGCCTCTGCAGGGATGTGGAAGGATGCCACAAACACAGAATCACCACCCATCTGAAACACACCTTTTTAAAGACAAAAACCTCCCACAAAAGCATTTGGCTCTCTATCTCCACACTTTCTTGCAGCCTTTACTTCTACAGGGTCTATTCAGCAGCCCCTGGGATCAGCAGACAGTTTTCCAGTCAACTTTGATAGGAATGATATACCTGAGGATGACCAACAAATTGTCCAGCCTAGCATGTCAGATTCATGCAAAATGCTCAGGATGAGAAATTATTTTCTGTGGAGATTAGTGGGGAAAAATTAATTGAGGTCAGCTGAAAATCTGGTTGGGCAGTTTCCAACTGCATGGAATATGCCTACAGAACCACACTGGTGTAAACACCAACAGATTCAGATAAAAAAGCAGTTAGTCTGGGTACACCGAGACTGCAGTGAAATGAACCCAATTGCCTGGACTTTCAAGCCAAGCTGCATGTGAGTTAACTTCCAGGCTTGCTTCAGACACTGTCTACCTTCAAAGGCACTCCCAGACAATTCTGTTTCTAATGGTATATCTCTATTACACTATTAAAAAATAAATTAGCGCCAAACTTGATCCTAAATTCATATTGAAGCTTGGCCCCCTGGTTGCAAAGAGCTAGACTGTGGTCTACAGCCCTGATGTTCTGCTGCTGGCTGAGATGCCCTCTGCTTGAGAGATCCTTGATGGGAGCAGAGCCAGCACAGTCAGACGTGTCATTGATTCCCACGCAGACCAGCAGAAGGGATAGGCAGGGGGAGAAAAGGGAGCAGGAACAAGTTATTTTGGGGGCAATTCCCTAATGGGAGCAATCTGAGAAAGCCGAAACTTGTTCTAGCCTACCCTTTGGGTAAACATGGCATAGGACAATCCCCAAAACCTGGCAACCACAAACACCTCCATGTGCACCTTTCCCACTGAGTCCAGTTTGGCGTTACCCAAAATTCTTTGGCAACATTATTTTATTTCACTGTAGCCAACTGTCTTCCTTTGTTTGCTTTCTATGGTTCTGTTGAATACAGGAACTATTTGTACATCTTCTGTGGTTCATGAAAGCAAAGACACCCTGTTAAAAATGTGAACAACTC
>VZTE01002258.1:0-20797 GCA_013397775.1 Eulacestoma nigropectus
TTTTCCCACCTCAACCCCTCAGAAGCCCGCTAAAAATCCGTCCCTCCCCCAAGATTCCCCCACCCACCTGTTATCCTAACCCCTCCCTGTGGGCGGGCACTGAAGTGGTGGGAGGCACCCTTGTCAATCATCACGTTAATAATCCTTTTGTTTCCTTTGAACCCACCCCCTCGGAAAAACTCCTCCCTCCTACCTCATCTCCGCCAAATCCCACCCCTTCTGCCCCATACCTCTCCCCTGGGGGTTGAGCTTCCGGTTCCCACGACCCCCTTTCCGGTTCCCNTGGAGCTCCCGGTTCCCACGACCCCCTTTCCGGTTCCCACGGTGTGGATTCCGGAAATGGGGCCTGTTCCATCCAGGAACCGGATGCTCTGATAACACCTTTTGCAGCCCCTGTCCAATTGGCATCCAATCGAAACCCAACATGGGAGCTTTTCATTTCAGCAATATAAAAGATCTATGCAAAGCACAAAAAGAGTACGGGCGAGATAGTGAATTCTTTAAATCTATGGTTCATGCAACATTTACTGGGAACGTTTTAGTTGCCCATGATTTAAAAACTATTGTTTCCTGCCTTCTCTCTCAAACTGAGTATTCGGTTTGGGAGAGAATGTGGAAACGTAAAATAAGAGATCCGGGGAATTCACTACTCGACCCGTCGGGGCTCCCAGAATTTGAACCAAATTTATTGATTGGAGAAGGAGATTTCCAAAAACCGCAAATGCAAGCTCAATTAATTCCATCTCATGTTTTATCATCTATCACTGGGGCAGCGGAAAGGATGCTTTTAGATCTGCCGTCCATGACGACACCTTCGATACCATTTTCGGCAATTTACCAACTAAAAAATGAGCCATTTGCTACATTTGTAGAGAGGTTACGATATGCAACTGATAAGCAGGTGGCTGACGTAAGAAGGTTTGCTTATTGAGTTAGTAAAATCAAAAGCCAATACGGTATGCAAAGAGATTATTCTATCACTGCCCTATGAGCCTCCACCTACGATCGATCGTATGGTGGAGGCCTGCGTCAAGAGAGCTAATTTAATGTATAATCAAACTTCAAATCAAATACAATATCGTCCATCGTTACATCAGCAAAATGCTAACCAGACAATTGAAATTAGAGCAATTGATATGTGGGAGGTGACATGCTATAATTGTAACAAAAAGGGGCACTTTTCTAAAGATTGTACCGCCCCCAGACAACCACAACAATCAAGAAACCCTAACTCTCGATTCCCCCGACACCCCAGGTTGACCATAACAAATAACCCGGCCCAGGTCCCTAACCCCTCTTTCCTTTTTGCGCCCCCCCCCCCCGGTACCCTTGCCCACTGGATTTCTACCCCTCCCCCAAACCCCAACCGTAATCCCCCAGAGCGACAGGGAAACTAAAGAAGTGGCGTGAAGAGGCGGGATCGCGTTGTGAGGACCAAAGAACATCCATCGCCTCTTCTTTTGTCCCTGTCCTCGCTGCAAAAGACTTACAATTTACTGGACTTGACGTAACTGTACTACCTGCTGTGACTTCTTTAATAAATGAGTGTGTCCTTATCTTGCCTGACTCCGATCGAGGTCCCAGAGGGCTGACCATCATCCCTTGCTTGACCCAGACAGATGGGATTGGGAACTTTCTACTGGAGATGTCAAGTATTACCCCTCCTCTTGTTCTCACCAGGGATCAAGTCATTGCTTGAGCTCGGTGTCTTCCGATCCAGACAGTGCTCACGGGAATTCCAACTGTTGCCTGGACCGAAGAGATCAGTCTAGACAGACCATTCTTTCGTTGCCGTCTCCAGGGAAACGGCCCTAGCATTACCCGTATGGGTATGCTTGACACCGGGGCAGACGTGACGGTCATTTCATCTTCAGACTGGCCGTCATCGTGGCAAACGGAGCCGATAAGGAGCACAATCAGAGGTGTGGGCGGGTGTGTGGCTGCCCAGAGAAGCAAATATTTTATTCAGGTGGAGGAACCTGAAGGACGAGTGGCCACCATCCGTCCGTTTATTATCAATTCAGGTACAAACCTATGGGGAAGAGACCTCATGTCCCAATGGGGCACCCGAATTGAATTGGCTCCTACAATTCAGGATTTTAAATTGGAGCCACTGAAGAACATCTCCCAGTGCCCATGTTTATGGATCCAATTAGACTTAAATGGAAAACCGAGACCCCATTTTGGGTCAATCAGTGGCCCCTATCAAAACAAAAACTGGGAGCTTTGAAAGAGCTCGTGCAGGAGCAGTTGGAGAAGGGTAATATTGTCCCCTCCAACAGCCCTTGGAATTCACTGGTTTTCGTAATTCGAAAGCTGGGGAAAGACAGGTGGCGGCTCTTGCACGACCTCTGAAAAATCAATGAGGTCCTCGAGGACATGGGGTCCCTTCAGCCTGGTTTACCTTCTCCTGCAATGCTTCCAAGGGTTTGGAAGTTGGCAGTCATTGACATCAAGGATTGCTTCTTCCATGTCCTTCTGCACCCTGATGACGCTCCCCAGTTCGCCTTCTCGGTTCCCTCCATCAACCGAGAAGAGCCAATGAAGAGATATTACTGGTGGGTGCTGCCGCAAGGCATGAAAAATTCCCCCACCATCTGCCAGGAGTATGTCTCCTTTATTCTGTCCCCTGTAAGGAGACTAGCCTCGGAGGCAATTATCATCCATTATATGGATGATATCTTGGTCTGCGCCGAATCTCAAAAGTATTTAGACTGGGTCCTTTCTAGAGTTGTGGGGACTCTAGAAAGCAAAGGTTTTGAGATTCAGAAGTCTAAGGTCCAGATGACAGCTCCTTGGGCCTATCTGGGTATGAAGATAGCAGAGCAGACAATCAAACCCCAGCAAATTAAAATATTGGACACTCCACCGACCCTCCATGAATTACAGCAGGTCTGCGGAGCAATTAATTGAATTAGGCCTTATTTGGGGATTTCAACTGAAGATTTAGCGCCGCTGTTTGAGTTGCTGAAAGGCGAGCGAGACTTTACATTGCCTAGGACGCTGACACCAGAAGCGAAGGAGGCCATTGGCAAGGTAAAGATTGCGTTGGAAAATAAACAAATTAACAGATTTGACCCTAAATTACCATTCCAATTGGCTATTCTTGGTAAAATGCCCCATTTGTACGGCGTCATCCATCAGTGGGATGAGTCGAAACGGGATCCACTCCTCATCATCGAGTGGGTCTTCCTTTCGTACCACCCCACAAAAGTGGCCACAACGCCGCAGGAAAGGATGGCGCAGGTTATAAGAAAAGTGAGGTCCTGACTGACCACCCTAGCAGGGTGTGATTTCACATGCATTTTCTTGCCATTTAATTTGGAATCATCGGAATTTATCATCCAAAATAATGCCCACCTCCAGTGCGCCTTGGACTCATACTCTGGACAAGTTTCCATCCACTATCCAAAACACGTTCTGTTCAATTTGGACCTTAAGATCGTGGAGGGATCAGTCCTGAGTAGGAGACCACTCAATGCACTGACACTGTTCACGGATGGCTCTGGGAGCTCCGGAAAGTCTGTTATCGCGTGGTGGAGCCCAATCACACAGCAGTGGGAGGGTGATGTGGAAATCGTTAAAGGGTCCCCACAGGTAGCAGAGCTGGCAGCAGTTGTCAGGGCATTTGACCGGTTTCCTGAACCTTTCAACTTAGTGACTGATTCTGCATATGTTGCCAGAATAGTGTCCAAAGTTGGAGCTTGGCTCGGAGAGTCTGGCAACTCTAAGACTCGAGTTTTGCTCTCGAAATTATTCCATTTGATCTCCCACCGAAAGCAACCATTTTTTATAATGCACGTGAGATCACACACTGACCTTCCCGGATTTATTGTGGAAGGGAATAGGATGGCAGACAAGCTTGTGGCGCCAGTCCGTTTGGCTAATTTGCCTGATCGATACCAAAAGGCAAAATTAAGCCATTCTCTGTTCCACCAAAATGTGCATGCCCTTGTCCACATGTTTGGTTTAACAAGGGACCAAGCAAGGGCAATTGTGGCCACCTGTCCCAACTGTCAACCCCTCCAGATCCCCTCATTGAGAACCGGGGTTAACCCCCGAGGGCTTGGCAGTGGGGAGCTCTGGCAAATGGATGTTACGCACGTCCCTGAATTCGGCCGTCTAAAATATGTCCATGTGAGAGTAGATACATTCTCCCACGCGGTTTTTGCCTCGGCCCATGCAGGAGAAAAGGCAAAAGACGTCATCAATCATCTCCTGCAGGCCTTCTCCTTCCTAGGCATCCCTGCTGAAATCAAGACGGACAACGCCCCTGCTTACATCTCAGAGGTGTTGCGGAAATTTTTCCAGGAGTGGGAAATATCCCATGTCACCGGGATACCTCAGTCCGCAACGGGGCAGGCCCTAGTAGAAAGGACCCACCAGACACTAAAACAGATGCTCCTGAGGCAAAAGGGGGGATCAGAAGTTGAAACTCCAGTCGTTTGACTGGCAAAGGCTCTCTTTACCATCAATTTTTTGAATAGATCGGAGCAAGAGCCTGACCCCCCGGTGCTCCGCCACTTCCATAATAGCACACGGGCACGCCTCAAGGAGCGACCCCTCGTCTGGATCAAGGAACTGGACTCTCTTAAGATTGTCGGTCCTTACCCTCTGGTTACTTGCGGAAGAGGGTACGGCTGTGTAAGCACGCCGGATGGGCCTCGATGGGTGTCGGGCAAGTTCATAAAGCCATGCCACCAGGACACCAAGCAGCTGATGTCATCTAAACAAAAACAAGTCCAGGACCCAGCCAAAAGAAGGAAAAAGAAAGAAGGACAGACTGACATCAAGAAAGAAGAGATCAGCTCTGAAGAGGGAGAGTCATCAGACCAAGACCAACAGACATCAGGCACAGAACCTCCGAGTTTAGCTTCCCTGTTCGCCCCCTAATACTTACCCTATTTGTTTTTGCGGCCCTTTCCTACCCCCACTCTCCTACCTCAACTTCTGTATTATTTGGGTGATTTACGCTTTTCTGTTTGCCTTTTAGATTCTGAGGGTCCCATCATGAGTTACGCCGCTCTAATTAAATTCATGCTGATCGTCGGCCTCTCGATTGCTGACGCCTGGGTGGTTGATCAGCCCAGAGTTAATGTATGGGTGGCTTTGGTGAGGTCCATGAAGCAACAACACCTCTGCCTGTCTGCCGCAGCAGTTGATGACCCGCTGTCCACCAGCCTGGTAGGGGTTCCAGCAACACTTCAAGAACTACCCAAAACCATGCTTGATCTTTGGAATGAAATTAATACCCATAAGCCCTTTTATGCTTTTGTTCAGAATTATGTTACATGTCATTTCACCACTCCGGTCGCCAATCCCCTGCTGATATGGCAGCTGTGGGTGAGTAAAATGTCGACACTAGCAAAAGGGCCCCAGGAATTAGAACTACTGGGCTCCTTAAAAGCAGATTATTGCATTCAATTCGTTTATAATCTGGACCCAAATTATGAAAACCCTAAAGACTTCCAGCACGTGAAACAGGAAAAAATCATTTTTACTGCTAATAAATGGTGTCGGCATATTGCCCAACCTGCAACTACCACATCAGCACATAACACCTATGAACACGTCCCTCGTGCCCTTCCCAAAGACCTCTTCCTGATTTGCGGAGATCGAGCATGGGCCAGAAGCCCGACTCGTCTTATAGGAGGCCCCTGCACCCTAGGGCGTTTGACGCTAGCCTCACCTAACATGACCCAAATTCCAATTTGGCGAGGAAAATCTAAAAACAAAAGAGGTGCAGACAATGAGGACCCCCATTGCAACTCTGAAGTGTATCATTGGGCGAAATCCAAAAGAATTGCGGTCTCAGTTTTTCTGCCCTGGGTGGCAGCCGCGAAGGCACTCGGCGAATTGGGCCACCTCGAGTGTTGGATGCAAAAACAGGCTAAGCTGACTTGTCACACCTTAAAAGACCTCCTATGAGGTGAATAAATAACCAGGCAAGCCACCCTACAAAATCGAGTGGCAATTGACCTTCTCTTACTAGCCAACGGGCATGGCTGCCAAGACTTCGAAGGCATTTGTTGTTTTAATCTTTCGTCCAAGTCCAAAAGCGTCCACCACCACCTGCAGCGGATGGACTTGCAATTGAAAGAGTTGCGGACTGAAGCCGAAGGATGGTTTCAAGAGGCGCTCCGTAAAACTTTTCACGCAGTATCCCATGCCCTACACAAAGTCTCCAAGACAACCGGCAGTGGGCTGAAACATGTCTTAAAAGACTTTGGGATCACAGACTGGGGAGCAACTTTGCTCCGTGACCTCAGAATTATTGTTTTAATTCTCCTTTTCTTTCCTCTTTTTGTGTTCATTGTTAAAAAAGCTTTTGTTAAATGGGTTTTTCGTTTAAATAATAAAAACGGGGGAGGTGTGGAGGAGCGGCCCCAAAATATTCGGGCCCTCCCCACCTCTACTCCCGCCCTCTCAGATGACTCCTCCTGGGAGGGGGACTCTGAAACAGCAGTCTAACCCCGCCTTCTGGAGCCAAATTTATGCCACTTTCCCTTTGCCAATCAGGTTTATTTCTCAGAGTAAAAAACATATTTGCATAAATCACTTCACCCCACTTTTGCTGTCTCCTTAAAAACAACATTAACTGCAACAAGGTATCATAATGTAAAGTTCCATTTATTGGCCATTTTTCTCCCGACTCCAATTTGTACAAGGGACACCACTGGTTACAGTATTTAATTAAATCTTCTTTTCTTATAGTTCCTCCCGGTCTATTTCCTAATTCTTTCCAGTGTGCTAGTATGCATCCTAACGGGCTTTTCTTTACTACTTCTTTGCTACTCGCAGACCCCATTTTACTTTTGGCTTTCTTCACCCTCTACTGAAATGCTTTTCGACAATGTTCCACAACTACCTGTCAATTTTCTCCCTAACTTCCTATATCTTGGAAGTCTCTAACTGCCTTCCACAGATCAATTTTACAACTCTTAACACTGCTCAAAAGTCACACAACTATGGGATACCATACCAACACAGCATTCCACACATCGATTTTATAACTCTTAAAACTGTTCAAAAGTCACTGTACCAACACGGCCTTCCACACACGAAACAAGGAATTGGCATCTTATAAATGAAAGGAATAAAGCGGGGTATTGGAGCAGGATGGGGCACAGATTAAAACTGTTAATAAAGCAAACGATAAAAAATTTCTGGAAAACACTCAAACAGTAACAGCTGAAAGGGCATCAACACAGACAGCGAAAACTTTTAACAGACACACAGAAGCCAGTAACAGTTGTTAGCACACACATGGAAAAGAAGCACTAATTTTATACAAATTACACAGAACAATATATATAGCGATCAGACTTAAGATTTTACCGCCAAGGCCAAAAATAATAAAAAGTCATCAGACTTCTTTTGGGGGCTCTAAGCCCTTGGTCCCTTTTTTGGGGACTTTTAACTCCCCTTTTTTTCTTTCGGGGACTCCAACCCATTTGTATCACTTCAGGAATTTTTCCTGTGATACTGCGCCCAGCATATGTCGTCGCATATGTCTTATGGGAGCTTCTTAACCAAACAAACCAAGAACGTTTTAAATCAAGTTACAAATACTATGAATTTTTGTAGTCGATCAGTCCTTCTCTGCCCCCACAGAGCGCGGAGTCCCTCCGAGAAAATCCCAGGGCGCCCCAAGGGAGTCCCCAACTCCAATGGATCCTGCAGACAGGCAAAGAAGTCCTGCCGTGGTCGCCAAAACTGATGCCCAAAATCCCCATAGACCAACGTCTATAGAGCAAGTATTTGTTTATTGCAGCACTGGTGGTGAGGGGGATTTTTTTCTCCTAACTCACCCACCTTTGTCAAGTGCTGTGGTACATTTATACAGTAAATTTTGCATAATGTTGCTATGTCATTGCAACATCATCGCATACGTGCCAGAACTAATTTACATAGCATGATCTCATGGTTATTAGATAATTCTTTGTACTGCGCTTGTGCTTCCCCAATTCAGAGGTCTTTGGGGGTCTTTGATGAAGGCTTTTAAAGTCTTCTTCACACTTGAACTTTTCACCTTTGTCTTTGGGGCATGCGTAGTTACGGTGCTCCTTGGTCCATCTGGTCTTAACCGGCCTAAATTCTTGGTTTTGTGGCTAATTGGCTTTGCACTTGCCAATTTCTCATTAGTACTACACTTACCTTATCTCTGAAGCTATACACCTAGTGAGTTTTTCTCTTTCTTTTTGTCTATTTAGCATATAAGCAGCTGGTTAACTATACACTAGCCATTACACTGTATAAAAAGTTATTCATATTAAGTTATATAGGTATCAAAAGTTATGATTCAGGTTATTGTCAGAGACTGAAATATTGTAGTTCATGCCTTAAAACATTTTCATGAAGGACTTTTAAAACTGTATTACAAAAGCTGCAGCACCCTGAATGGGGCTCTGAGAGGCCCCGGACCCGCTCGCTGATAAAGATAACATAAAGGGCTGGGGACATTCACAGAGCATAAGCTTAACACCTCCAGGGTGGGGACCACATCCCCAGGGCTATCAGCTACAAGGCTCACACAAACCCTTGCAGCAAAGGGTGGGGGGGAGAGAGGCTTGGGGTGTGTGCTGGAAAAGCCTCTGGTGAGAGGCGCAGTGATCGCCCTTCCTCCACTGTGCAGAGGAGTCCAGCTGAGAGGCCCCTTCACCTGGAGCGGGAGAAGCTTATCTGCAGCAGAAGGGGTGACATGGCCCATCAAACGCCCCCTGCAAAGGGGTCCCGAAACCCTGCACCGGAGCACCAAAGATGATGCAACAGACCCTCAGTGTTACGAGGGACAGTGTGTCAAGCTGGCCCCTGCAAGGGAGACACGTGGGCGTTCCCACCTACCCAAAGCATATATTAATCCACGAGATCCTGTAGTCTTCGGCGTGTGTCGGCGTGTGGCTGCATGTGGTGGCGTGTGGCTGTGTGGCCGTGGCAGCAGGGGACCCTAACCACCAGAAGACCAGATGGAGGGGAGCAACGAGATGTCGCTGGGACCCCTGGATGGGTGATATGCTTCCACCTAACCCCTGTCACTCTCTCCTTATCCCCTCACCCCTCCTACACACACTTCTTTCTCTTCTTTCCTTCTTTCTTTCTTTTCTCTTTCCTTCTCTTTGCCTCTTTTTACTATTTAATAAAATACATCAATTTTTTGGCACCAACATCTAACCTCGTTTGGTTTTAGTCTCGTTTTAGGGAATATTTTGAACCTTCTAAGTTCTTTCTGGTTTTTGCACAGAAACTTAGTTTTCTTTGCTCTTCCAGGTTTAAAACGGGATCACAACAGTTATATAAGTATCAGGTATCGAAATTTATGATTCAGGTTATATAACTATCAGGTTATATAGGTATAGAAGTTATGATTCAGGCTACATAAGTATAGAAAGCTATGCTTCAGGTTATATTGAGAAAAGACATGATTTAGGTTATATTGATATTAGGTTACATAGATATCCTACAACCTAGGCTATATAAGCACCTTATGACTTTGACCTAAGTTATATAGACATCATCCTCCACCTTTTTTCTGTTTCTTTCTCTTCCTTTTTCTCTTTCTTTCTCATATTCACTACTAAATAAAATCCATACTATTGACTTTGGCATAGAGTCTTGTTTGCGCCTTACCTCAGGCAGAGGCATTTCTAATAACTTTAAGAACTGGACCGTAACATCATGTCAGGGAGTTGCAACCCTATCTGGTAGTTATTTATGAGGAATGCTATGCTTAAAGAGATCTGTTTGCCCACAGAATAAGAGACACCAGGTCTCTTTTATCAGCAAATGCAAAAATGGAATTTGCCAGCATGTGTGATAAATGACCCTTAGAATGAATGGAGGGCTTTTGCTTAAAACATAAACCAAAACTTAAGAAACATATTGCTAGTTTTTAAAAACTTAGTGGTCTGCAGTATAGTCCAGGAATGTGGAACATCAGCCGAAGTTAAACAATTCAGTTTATGCTACAATGGGTGGAATGAAGGTTGTGTCCACTCTCCATGGGATTTTGTGCTGAAGGAATATTATAAGCATCATGATTTGATGTCATAGTAGGTGGATCAGTACTCCAGAAAGTCTAACTTTCTAAAAGATGTATCTCTTATTGCAAATGATGGAGATAATTTTCAGAGGGCTGCATTGAGAAATGCATTGGGGTGATGCATTTGTTGTGTGGCTTTTTTAAAATGTGATCCTATTACCAAAAATTAGATAAAATAAAAAAACCCCTTAACATCAATGTAGCATTAAGAAGCAGGCATTCTTTATTCAGCTGGATGCATGGGGGAATACCTCCTCCCAAATCTATGCATGCTGAGTACAGGAAAGTTTCTGTTTATGTACTGTATTTTACATACATATTCATTGATTGCCCCAGAATATGATAACCATTTTCGAAACAATTAACATATTTTCCCTCCCCTTTACTTTTTCTGTCCTGGAAGTCTCTCTGGTGGTCCCTAATGGTCGTAGACCCCAATATTCCAGGTGACGTCCTTGAGTTGGCAGGGCACTGGGGCTGGTGAACTTCCAGTTCTTACACAATGGGCATTGTGCAGTTCCATAGGCCGGTGGTTTTGGTAGAACAAACATTGTGTTAGTTCACCAGGTGTAGACAATTTATCATCTGGTAAGAGTCCAAATGTTTACTTCCCTTATGAAGTTCAGCTCCTTAATGGTTTCATCTGAATAGGGTGTTTTGACATGACTCTGAAAGGCTTATTGTAATCATCTTTGCAGTGAATGTCTCAGTTCAGAGACAAATTTACAAGAAAACACTATGGAATGAGTGTTTCCTCTGAAGAGAAAGGCTTCAGTAATGCCTTTTGCCAATGAGAAAAAGGAATGCCAGTGGGTGAAAGTGAAAAAAACCTGTTTATTGACAGACAAAAGTCCCTGCACGGCATGGGAAAAAAACTGAATAAATGCTAGTTATTGAACTTTCAGAACCTTACCCCCCAACCCCCACACATACCCCTACACCCACCCATAGCAGAACAACAACAAAAAAATCCCCCGAAATGCCTGGGGAAGAAAACCCGCTGGCTGGCTGGGTGGCAGGGAAGGCAAAATGGCGGCAAGCCCCTTTGTCTCAGGGAAGGGAAAAAGGGAGCTCACGCAGCAGCTCAGGCAAAACAGATGGGAACCTTTTGAACCTCTGGTGCTGGTCTCCTCCTCACAGCAGATGAAGCTGGTGGATTTTGGTGTCCTTTCTCTTGCTGGTTGAGCATTTCCCGAGGTCTCGGGCTGGCGAGAGCAGCCCCCCCCGCCAGTTTCCTGTAAGTCCTGGTCAACTGTCTTGGTGATTGTCTGATTTCGGACCAAAACTAAGCCAAACAGTTCAAGAAAAAACAAAACAGAAGCTGACGAAAGGATTGCTGCTGCAGCCTCCAGGCTAGTGGAAAGGAAAAAAAACCTTCTTCCTTAAGCTAGCAAAACACTAACCTAGCTAAGCAACAAAATAATGTCCAGTCCCTGCTGCACCCAGCTGGCTCTGGAGAGAGACTTTGAACAAAGCCCACCCCTCTCCCACATGCACCTTAAAGCTACAGCAGCCATTCTGGGCATAAAGCAGACGATCAGGAATAGAGTACCATCATAAAATCACCCCAAGACAGTGGATTAAAACATGTTGATTAATAGGGTTACCATTAACTCTGAGGAGTGCTTAAAATGGCTCTTGATCCATGGCTTGATTCATGGAAGGTTATTGCACAATTTAGAACTTAATACATTTCTCTCAAGTTTGAGTGCTAATTTTTAGGGGGTTGTGTGTGTCATACTACCTAGTATCCTCTCCATGTAAATAAGGAAAGCAAAAATTTACACAGGGTTCTCCTCCTTCCAAACACAATGCACATTCCTTGATATAACATGAACTAGATTCTTATTCTATTACTGTATAGACAAAACTATCGATCTTCAATTATATAATTGACTAAATTTTACTCATTACTTTTGAAAGCTGTAGGAAGAAAATATAGCGCAAGGTTAGATCCTAAATCTCTTTTTTTTTCATTCCTCACAGACTCAGTTATTAAATACATGGTCTTGAATAACTTCTAGACATTTAATTTATATTTTGTATTTTTAGCTCAACTTCCAGCACTTATCACTCAGGCTTTGTGAGAAACAGCACACTGAAATGTTTGTGAAACAACCGTACTCTGACTTAAGCTTTTTTAAAATAGTCCCCCAAACATGGATAGACATCAGATGCTGTGAAACAGACCTCCCCTGCTAAGTGTTTGTAGCTCTAGTTAACACAAATTTACATAAGGAATTTGAATGCCTGCTAGTATTATCTGTCTTGCTTAAACATTCATGTTGTCAGACGTGTATCGATAAACCTAGCAGATGAAAAAGGAAAAATGTTGATACTATGACTGATGTGGAAGTTTTCATTACTTGGACTGTTAATTTCTTAGATTATTAACTGAGTTTATTAGTTTCTTAGTTTATAGCCTGAGCCATATGATTTCAGGGAAAATACATCACTTTCAATAATAACTGATGGTGTGTCACTTTACAAACACCAAAAAGAAGCTTGTCTCAGGATGACGGGGAATGCTTCATCAAATTCAGTATCTTTTTCGTAGATGCAACCAACTGAACATGCAGAACGATGGTCTTTGTCATTCCTTTTTTCCTCCTGCAGAAGTACATATTTCAAAAGACATCAGAGAGCCCACCCTGGCAGGTCTGTAAGTGTGGATGGAGTCCATGCATGGTGCCCAAAGAATGTATGAATGATGCTTGAGTCTCCTTTCCTGGAGCTAGGCACTGCTGGCTTCCCTGTGTTATACTAGTGACAGTGCCTCTGCTTCTGGAGAATGTTCTGAGCCAGACCCATTGTATCAGGAGCAACAGCATCTCCCATCCCAACACTGGCACTCTGTCACCATAGTGATTGTTATGGTTCCTTTTGTATGTTATCCGGCCACAGGGGGTCCTTGTTTTTTGGGCCCACAAGTTCCACTTGGGGTTTCCCCACACTTTAACTATTTAAAATTCTTACACTGTCTCCTGTTAAGAAGCTTGATCTTGAAATTGAGCAGCAAGTATTGCAAGATATCCCCAGTGAATCCCCCAGAACCTGCAGTGGCAAGTGAGCAGATTTTATATGTGCTTTGTCAAAAATGAGACAACTCGCTTTTTTTGTTAAAATTAAAAATGTTTATTTCACAACAAAAGCAAAAGAAAAGGGATCCTTAAAAATAACTGCAATAAAAACACCTGGGAACGCAGGGATAAGGCACCAGGGCCACTGCACGGCTGTACAGTGCTGAGGGGAGTCCCAGTAAAACTGAGGCTCTAGTGAAAATTAGAAATGTCTCTAATAGAGAGATAGGCCAGGCTCCTCGGCTCTGGGCTTCTTAACCACTAGTTGGCAAAAAAGCAAGGCTCCGCCTTGTGCAGGGCTTTTTATAGAGTTGTGGCTCCTCCCCTTGCCCAGCCTCCATGGTCCCGCTGGATTGGTGGAGTTATCCAGTGAGGTAATCCTTTCCCGCTAAAGGCGGGAAAGTACCTCATTAGTATTCCTGGTTACCATGGAGCCCAGTTACAGGTGGGGCAGTGAGGAGCTATTTTTAGAAAATGACAGTTAGGAAGCCCAGCCAAGTCAGCCTGGCCCTGGAATTTAATTTTCTAATAGAGCATAAATTTTGCTGTTAAAATAAAGTTTTTACCTTAGAACACAAACAACAATATAATTAACAACAACTTTAAACTTAGGGAAATGGTATTTTAAAGGTAGAGACTTAAAATAGTTCATATTAACTAATGAAACTTTTAAAATCCTTAAGAATGGGGAAATGGTCACTCTGTGGGGATTGTTCGGGGTCAGCTTATGCTTGTGAGAGTGACTTTAACAAGGAACTCTTGAATATAAGTAACATTCATCAACAATAATTACATTAAAGTTAGAACTCTTTTGAAATGGGGAAAACAGCCACTCCGTGGGGTGCCTGGGGTTAGCTTGTGCTTTTTGGAGTGGCTTTTAACTAACAACTTTACATGAAAACAACAATTGTATAAGACAACATCAATTAACTAATTAATTTGGTGGTTCATAGGAGAGCAATTAATGATGCAAAGGCCAATTTTAAGTTGCTGTATATGACATGCTTTCATATTTAGATCACCTTTATGTTGATTGTAACCACCTCTGTTTCTCATAATCCCTAATTGACATAATATATTTTTTCCTCCTTCTGTTTTAACACAAGCTCAGACTTTACACAAAGCCAGTTTTCTATGCTTATACTCTGTGCAATATTGGGGCTAGATGTAGATTCATATGTTTTGGTAAGTAGGGTTTTCCGGCTTCCTTAACCGATGCACCATGACAAATCTGGCCCTCATGATGAGTTTCTTCAATGTTGCTAAATTCAGATCTGATCAGCTAATGGGTAGTTTCATAAATCCAGTGGTGCAGAAGATTTTTGGTTATTGAAGTCAAACCAAACTAGAATGGAATGCATTATTTAACAGATTTTGGTAGTTCATCAGTCTTCAGTGGATGGCCTGGAGTCACTTCACTGTCCCAGGAGACAGATCATCTAAGACCTTTTCCTCTCTCTTATTCTCTGTCTGAAGTAATGGCTGAAGGTTGCAAGCTCTGCCCAAATGTGCTGTTCTCACTGTCCTACTGCAGAAGCCATGGATGTGTAAGATGCCCAACACTCCTGTAACACACTATTGCTAGTCATTCTTTTCCTGTCACTAGGAGGTTGTTTTGTGAGGCTGATGTACAGCTCCTAGGAGACGTACTGCTCAAACTCTTCCCCTTGTTACTGAGCAGCCAGGCCAGTAAAGGCTTTTCATCACTGTCACTTTGATTTGGTTTAGAAGTTGGAAGGCTCTGCTCTCTGTTGATTGATTTCTATAATAGCAGCAGGGATGAAATAAGGACTGGCTTTTTTCAATTTTCCTTTCTCACAGCTTCTTGCAGCTCAGCGGGACTTGGCAGGATGTAGACTACCTGCTCTCCATCCAGGTCCTCCCTGGTGTGGTGCTGTAGGGAATGCTCTTCGCACAGTGTCCAAGCTGCAGCCAGCCCTGATGGTGGCAAGTCCCAGACATACTCAGCAAATTATGATTTTATCCATTCAAAGTTGATCTAAAGAGCTGTTGAGGAAAAACTTTTCATGGTCCAGCAAACCCATGGGATTCTGTCTCTGAAAGCCACCTGCTAGTGGTTGCTTACTCACTTGCTCCTATGCTGACACAGTGCTCCCCCCAAACATTTTCAAAGGCAAGGAACAGTCCCTGCAACAACTAAAGTACACAGAAGTAGCATTTTTCTCCTCTAACACCTAAAAAATCAACACATAGAGACAAAGCTACTACTACAGCTACTAATCTGTCAGAATTGGAGGTCAAACATGTATTTCTTCTTTTTTTGAGGTCAGGCTAATGTCTAGTAATGGATTGCATGAGCCCGTTCATATTCTTTCTAGCTTGCATTATTGAGAGGTAATGAATTAATAGGAATATTCTTACAAAGCCATTTATTTTTGTTGAGATTTTAAATAGAGATATTGCTGCCAGTAAAATACATATATTTTAAATTAATTTTTTAAACTTGCTTTCAAGTGACTTCACCAGCCCCTACAATTTTGAGACAACTTATATTTGGCTGTTGCAAAACAGGATTTCCCTCTGAGCTCTAATACGATGCTAATGCTTTGTTTACAAGCTTATCTGAAATGCAGCAGACAATGCTTTAAAATGACATTTATTATGATGTTTTGCTAAACAGCATGTTTTTGCTCAAGCATGTAAATATCAAGGAGCAGAGCTCCTAGCAACCAGTTCGCAAAGGTATTTTCAACATGAAAAGAAGGTTCATAGAGTGTGTTGGCAGATGTATGTTTGTTAGTGCTCAGTAACTGACCCAGTAGCAGCTGTGGGTAGATAGGCTCTTCCTTACCTCTTTTATTTTAGTTATTACCTTAGGAAAATAATACTTAGTATGATAGGTGTCCTCCAACCAGATGTTTTCTAGTTAGCTCAGACCTCTAAAACCAATCCAGACACCTTTTATGCAGGGAGGGTGGTGGGCAGACAACCTTTCAAGATTAAATCCTTGTATCATAAGATGCGAGAAGGCCTGATAGTCATCCAGTTCATTTTTCTCTCCAAAGGCAGCATTTGTGTCACACCCTGACAAGACTTTCTTTTGAAAAAATTTCCTTTGATGGAAGTCCTGCCTTTCCTCTGACCATTCAGTTACAAGAATAATTGTCCTTTTTGATAGGGAGACCTTTGGTTCTGCTTTTCTTCAGAGGTAACTTGATTTTTCATTTGCGTAGATTTAAGCCTCACCACTCTGTCTTCTGCTCACTACTGGTGTGGAGAACATGTAGGATTGCAAGAAATGCTCTTGTCTAACACCACAGTCTGCTTCCAGCAACAATCACAGCCAGAGGCCTGAGCAAGAGTTACTAAGTTTTCCATTTGATTCTTCTTGTGACAATTTTTTTTGTTGTTTTGAACGCTTTTCCATCTCATTTTTTTTCAGATGATTCCTCCTTAGACTGCATAATCATTGCATTCTCTCACAGGTCTCGTCTTCTAGACTTCTGACCATTTCCAAATTGACCTATGTCTTTTTGTTCTGGTTTGAAGGCAAACCACCAGGAGGAATTAACTCCACACAAATATTCTGCGAGAGATTCCAAGTCAGAACTACAATTTAATAGGAAAATGACAGTAAAGGCAATAGTACAGAAACACTGGCTTAAACTGACATTGTCAGAATACGGCCTGACACCCTGTTGGTCAGGGTGATGGTAGCAGTCTGATTAAATGGTGGCTGCAGTCCTGTTGGAGCAATGGATGTGGTTTTGTCAAAGCAGTGATCCTGTAGAAAAAGGTCTGGTCCTCCTGTGGAGGTTCAGTGGTGGTGGTTGAGAGGTCTTGTCCTCTGGGAATCCAGTGGGAGTGCTCTCATGGTGTTCCAAGCCTCAGATTATATACAGGTAGGGATGATCGGTTCCTCCCCCTAGGGCGGGGCATCTCACAATGGGATGATGGAATTCTATGAGTCACTCTGTGAGACCTTGATGGCCCATTAGCAAAGAAGATCCCCTCAGGGTGGCTGCTGTTTCCCTGGAGGGAGTTGTCACTGTTGAGTCATGCAGAAGATAAAGAACACTGCCCCACCGTTTTTAACAGCTCATGTAGATGGTAATAGAATACATACTTTTGGTTACATCTTACACTGTAACCCAAGACACTTTATTAAATCATACTTACTATAGTGATCATATTACATCAGCCCAACCTTCACTCAGGCTGATTATGTACCTTCTTTATGTCCCATTTATATCCTATTGATCTCATTAATGCTTTGTGTTTTCTGGGAAGTGCGTTCTGTTACAGATAGCATAAACAAGATTTTTGGCTAAAAATGTATGATATGAAGAGGATCTATGACTGGCTTTTGAAGATGCTTCCATTCTGGTTGAATAAATGGGGACAAAGACACTTGCTC
This sequence comes from Eulacestoma nigropectus, assembly GCA_013397775.1. Taxonomy (NCBI): domain Eukaryota; kingdom Metazoa; phylum Chordata; class Aves; order Passeriformes; genus Eulacestoma; species Eulacestoma nigropectus. The sequence goes on from VZTE01002258.1 coordinate 17,498, forward strand.
TTCAGATGATTATATTTGAAATTTGTAACTATGGAGAATATTTATACATTTCCCTCTGCATCTGAGACCTGTTCTGTTTGTTACTGAGGCTATTGTTATTGAGCCCTGAAAAAACCTGCAGTTGTCTTAACTTGTGCTGAAAATGACCTTTTTTTTTGGACTAGGCAAAAAGATTTCTTTAGTGACAAATTCCAGGCCATCCCTGCAAATTTGGAAGGGGTGCTCTTCTTGCATGTAAAAAAAGGGCTCATGCTTCCCCACCCTGCTATCAATTAAGTGGGTGTGTTCCCCCACACAACTGTCCCTATACGACAGTGCAAAGCGATGCATTTAATGTTGCGGCTAAAATAGGAGAAGGTAATCTATAAAAAACCCCACATTCTCTTCACATCTTTATATACTTCCTTGTGGGAAACAATGCAGTGTCCATGAGTCTCCAGATGAGAGTATGATGATTGACCGTATACAGCCAGCCAGCTAGCTAGCTATCTAGCTATCTATCTATCTATCTATCTATCTATCTCTCAATGCTTAGATTTACAACACTTGAATTTCCACAGTTCCATTTTGTATGTACTTGCTAGACTTCTGTGTCAAAACGAATAGAACTTTTAAAGTGTCTTTTAGATATGCTACAAGCAATTGAGGGCTATTGCTGAAAGCCACACTTGCTCATAGACACTGACCAAATAGATGTTTGAAGGTGATATTCAAATGACTGCAAGATTCAAAGGAATGTAAGTCTTGCTGAGTCCAAGGGAGCTTAAATATATGTGTGGAACTTTTCCCCTTTCTCCAGAGGAAGTCTGCTGCTCTTTGCAGGCATATTGAGAAGCAACACAAAAAGTGTGTGTCCCCAAAGGTGCAGTGATGGGAAGGATGGAGAGAGGTAGATAATAGACAAAAATGGGCTCTGCTCTGGGTGTAGTGGTGTGCTCTGTCTTCATCATTGAGACTATGTGAGATGTGAATGAGTCGACTGAGTGTTGTTCAGGATTGGGACAATGTTTGGCATCACCAAGGACTGGTATTCCCTGAATATCTGTGTGACTGAGAAAGCTTTGTTTCTGAGAGGACTGCAATGTTGTGAAATAAGCTGGAGCCAGGTGTCCTTGTTCAAAGTGGCTGCAAAATTTTTAGTGGTTTGCTGTGCCTATGCTAATTTAAGGTGATATTTTTGTTTAGAGCTGTGTACAGATTGTCCAGTCATATGGTACATTGGAATGTTTTTTTAAAGAAGGACTACGTTTATGGAAAACCGAAATGAAAATGAAACAAAACCCCCAGATGTTGCTTCTTTTCCCACCCCCTAGCCCCCCTTGCCTAACTGAAATCTGTGGTCAGGAAATTGCCAGTTTTTTGGGTCCCAGTCCTCAGCAATTACTCTATCCTGGCTCTTAAATCTGTCCCAGTAGCTGAGAGTCTGTCCCAGACATTAGAAACTCTATCAACATGCCTTTCAATTCAAATCTTATTACCTTCATTTGCAGAGAGGTTGCCCTGACATGGCAAAGATCATGAGCTGTTTTTCAGATGCTGTTACTGAATAGTAGCTGAGTTGGCCAATGGATCTTTAATTTCCTTTTGGCATCCAGCCCAAGGGAACATACAATGAGCAATTTCCTCAAACATAGCATCAGTGGGAAATTCATCTTGTTCTTAGCCAGCCTAGCTACATGATCTAAGCAGGGGATGGTATGATTTCCAGCTTTGATATTCTGAAACAGAAATTGGAATAGAAAATCATCCTCAGTATTGGGCTATATGTACCTCCACAGGGGCATTTCAAATGATACAACTACTTCCTTATTCTGACATTTTCTTAGAATTTTTTTTACTGCAGTTATCAGTTGGTTGTTTAATAAGTACTGTGTAGTCTACCAATCCCATGCAAATATTTTATTTCATGGTAAGGAGAGAGAGTTTAACAATCAAAATGAAACCAGGCAGGTAGGTATTATATTCTAAGTCTTCAGAATCAGCTCCTCTATTATTAACTCCTTAGTGTCTAATTCTGATCTTTATAAAATCAAACCTTTTTGTCCAATGCTTATTTCACCAGTCACGAAATGTCAGTGTTTTTATCTGATTCTTCTCCTTACATCTTTATCTTCGCAGTTGTTAGATTGTTCAAATTGTTTAGATTGTTCTGTCATTTCAAAACTATTTCTCACACTTTTTTCTTTCCATTGATGATTTTTTAAGTGATGAAAAGCTGCATATGCATTACTTGTGATGCCTTGGATAGATTTTCAAGATTTCTCCTGAGCTAAGATTTATATACAGCCTCCCACTCCACCCACATAATTGTATTTCATAGTTCCCATCGAAATTTTTTTTTCTGTTACCTGTTGCTGTTGTATTGCCATGCTCTGAGAGTTCAAATATATGGCCTGCTTTACTGTAAGGAGTTTGCAGTAACTGCTGCTGCTACTTAGCTGTGGTTTTCATTCACATACTTCATTCATTTCTTTCCCTTCAGCTTGGATCTTTGGGGCTAAGATTGCTGCCCAGGTGAATCCTTGAACCTGTTATCTGTCAGTGACAGAAATGCAGGTCATTATGACAAAAAATTAATTCTCACTTTAGTTTGTCTGATTTCTGTTTTCACGACTGACAGGTATTCCGTACATCAGGCCTCAGTCCCTTTCAGTTGGAGTATTTTGCCTGTCCATAATGTACAGGATTATTGGGATAAAGACACTTCCATGTAGATGACTGTCCTCCTCTACCTCTCATCTTTCTCCTCCCCTGGTAGATTCCCCTCTCTGGGCACAGTTGTTTAGGATTTTTTGGCTGCTTTGCTTGAACATCCACCTAGATTTCAGCTAGGAAAAGTTCCATTATTTTTGTTTGCTTTGCATAAATGCACTTTTCTTGATAATCAGCTTTGGTCTTTAAAGTCTCCCTCCTTCATGACTCCCTTTGCTCTGCTCTTGTCATATGTCTTAGTTCAGGTGGTGCATTTTAAACAACTTTCTGAAATCTTTTTTGATTTCCCAAGGCACCCGGCATTTGCACTCACACAGAGACTGTAAGTGCTTGTGGATGTTGTAGTTTATCCTTTTCCCTGATGACTTTTTGAGTCAACCTCAGCTTCATTCGATGGAAATAGTTGAGGAGCTTGACATCTACAAGGAACATGTTGGTATCTTTCCTGCAGAAAGGGAAAACAGCTCTCAGTACTTTTGTTCCTTCTTGACCTTGATTCAGAAACAGAGGTCATGCTTACTTATCTAGTGTTTATTATCTTTTTCCCTGTCTTGCTTCACTTTTTGGGAACTGTCGCCCTGGTTTTTC
>VZTE01002260.1:0-39899 GCA_013397775.1 Eulacestoma nigropectus
TATTTGGGGGCTGCCCCTCTACATCTTCTTCCAAACCCTTTAACCTTGATACACTTATATTCATTCCTTGTATGAAAATTTTCTGTGAAAAGGCAAAATGTTGTCAGTATCAGGGCCTTAGAACTCCTTCTGTCTGGCTTTGACAGGAGATGCTTGAATGTCGTAGGGAAGGTCATGGCTGCAACAAGAGAAGCACATCCAATGCAGAAAATTCTCATGGTATCTCACTTTAAGTGCTCTTCCATCCAGATTTCCAACCTGCAATGACATACTCAGCTTGGACAGCCTGGTGTGGCTGTTACTTTTTGGCTTCTAAGTATCTGTTTCCTTGATGTGCTTTTCCAGTTTATCCCTTCATGGCATTTTAGCAGAAGTGTTGCACATCTTCTGTTGTTTGATCTGGATGTCTGGTAGAAAATACACTCCTAAATGCAAAGGTCAGCTGGCAGAGAGAGCTGCAGTGGTATTGATGAGGATGAGTTAATGGAGATATTCCTATCTGGTGCAAATTTGCCTAACTCTGTTGAAAGGTTTTGTGGAGTTGATGCATGAGGCACACCAGGATCTATCAGCTGGCTGGGACATTTTGCTTGAGCCTGTTCAGCAACAGTGAGATTTCAGCCTCCAGCAAGTAGCAGATGATGTGCATGCTGTCTTCCTAATGACCACGGAAATTGTATGTAACATGAGTAACAACTTCAAGAAGAAGATTTTCAGGAGAAGATGTGAGATGTGGGACAAAAACCTTAATTTATAATTTCTGCTGCAGATTCCCTCCTTACCCCCTCAAACTGATCAACCACGTTATGTCAAGTTGCTGCTGTTTGTCAACAAGGACCAATTCTTTGCAGAGCCTCAGATATTAAGGTAAAATATTCTTAACATACTTCAAAAATTCTGGCAGAGAGAATTGGAATCTTGAAAGAAACAAGCTGCCCTGCCCAGAAGTTCTTGCAGTTGAACACTAGTCCGAGATCACATTTTGTGTTGCCATATCTGCTTAGAGAATATTTTAAGTGTGCCACAACCATGGGATACTGCATTATATCCATCTTGATTAAACTGCTACTTCATAAAATATCCTCCTGTATTGTCCAGTCAGGTTGGTAATTAAACTTCGCATCATGTAGTGTGGCTTTTCCTCAATCTATCCATACAAAGGCATTGAGTCTTCTCTCCTCCAGACAGGACTCCCTGTTTACTTACTGCTTTTGATGAAAGCCATCCAGCAGCTGTGATTATTATCCCTGTTGCTCTTTGCTCTTCCCTGCAGTCTTTTCTGGTCCTACTTCTTTCTCTTTTGAGATAAAAGGCTTAGAATTCCATGGAATCTCAATTACAAGGTTTCTTTTCACTGTTTTCGGTGGTTGTCAAATCAGGCCTTACTCATCTCCAGCTTTTAGCCTCTTCCCTGAGATCCTCAAGATCTGCAAGTCTGGTGGGCTAAGCAACTGAAATTAAAATTTAAAAGTAGCACATTTTTCCATTTTCTTTAATCTAATTGTTCTATTTAATTTCTGGATACATATATATCCCTAGGTTTGATGAGAAGGCTTCAGATATCTAAAGTAGACTTCTGACTTAAGAGAGATTTAAATGCAACCCCTTTGGATATCTGGATATTTTTAAGAAAGAATGTTAGGACTCAAGGACTCAACTACTTTCCATGAAAAGGTCTGCATGGGCCCCTTTTATAAAGAACAAAAAGAATCAATTTAATTATCTTGAAAGATACTGGGAGTGGAATAATTTGCTCTGGTTCACTCTGCTACAGACTCCTTTTATTTTGTAGGCATTTAACAGGGGTAAAATTGTAATGCGCTTTAGACCCTGTCCTTGTCTCAAAAATTTTGATCCAGTTCTCAAAAAGATCACTGTAGTATTTTCAATATTTTGATGTCAGTTCATCCACTTGTATTTTTCCTTTACTGTGTACCCATGACTGAGCAAAAACCAAGGTTTTCTTAACCAGTACCAGCAATGCATAGATCTTACAAAACGGTTAAAAAAACCAAGTACCTATATATACTGCCAAAGAACAAGTCAATACCACTAAAAAAAAATATTCTAGATAATTTTCAGGCAGGATTTATGCATCAATTTCTTGGAGCTTTGTATTCACTATTTAGAATTGCAAGTGGTGATACTTGCAGATCTACGTGTTGAAATTAATCTATACCCGTGTTATTATGCAAAAATATTTCATAAGACATAGAGTACTTTCCCAAAAAGGCAATGTTTTTATACTGTGTTATGCAGGCTTACTACCAAAAAACATTATAGATGATGAGGAAAAGCTATTCAGAATCTCTGTTTTAGAAATCATTTGCCATGATAATAAAAATAAAATTCAACTGTGTATGCTGAATTGCCATCAGACTCTGTGTGGTGTTTAAATTTAAAAAGAAGTGTTCTAAAATAAAACAAAGTACTTGAAAATGAAGTGAGTGTAAGATTTTCCAGTAAGGAGATGAAACTGAAAATATGCATGTGAGAGAGAAGACAAAGTTCAAAATAGTTCAGTTGCATTCTCTTGTGCCATAACAGACAACCCTGTGCCATAACAGAGTGTTTTTATCTTGGCTTAATATGTTTTCCAGAGTCCGTTTTAGAATCTAGATCTCCCAAAAGTTGTTTCACTCAAGTTATTAAAATGAAGATTTCATTTGAAGGCTTCAACAGTTCTGAAAAGCAATTTAACAAACATTATAACCCATCCATGGTAGATCAGATGCTTTGCTTTCCTTACATTCCCTATCTCCAAATCCACCACTCGTTGCCATTGGGACACCATTGGCTGCTAACAAATGCTCAGTGAAAGAAAACAACTTTGGTGGCACACCAGACATGTCTGGGGATGGGGAAAGTGTGACAAAAACATGACAACAAAAGGAAATCACGAGTGACAGCACCATGGCCTTGGGTCTGCTAAATGACACGACACTTAGGACTTAGATTGCACGTGGCCTGTCAGTTGGGGTTTAGCTCTTGGAATTAACGACTGTCGGGATGAATAATTCTTAGAGGTATCAGGTGTCCTCGGAGCTCATGTCTGATAGGAAAATGGCAAGTGCAATGTTTTTTATGAAGGACAGGCTTGGGGACAGTGCTTGTGGCAAGAGGACTTGGGAGGGCAGCAAGCTGGCTGTCAAGTCAACAGTGTGGACTTGCCATGGCCAGTGACCATGTGGTATGGCCAGGAGGCTGAGGCAGAGGATTTTCCAATGTGGAGTAATTGAATCAGTAATCTGGAATGCTACATCTGATGTTGAGGTTGGGCCAGATGGCCTTTAAAAGTCTCTTCCAACCCAAATTATGATACTTCAATCTACAAGTATTTCCTTTGATCCCAGTGCCCTGCCAGCTTGGGAACAAGTTACATGGTAAGACTGCTGCTGTTTCTTCAGTGGGGCTGTTCTATATCCCAAAGACCGCACTGTTGGCTTTTCCAAGTCCAAATGTTCTGACTGACACGGAGGAGGACAACCAGGCAGTGTTAAGGATGTTTATCTCCTCAGCTGGTGGGACAGGCTGGTGGGACAGTGGGAAGGTGGCTGAAAATGGGGGGCTGGAGCATCTCCCTTCATGTTTCTGTGGGATTGGGTCATGGTGGGTGAGGGCTTGTTTCCCTTTGCCTTCCAGATCCCTTCCCGCTCCCACCTGCTCTGGCCAAGCTCTCTCAGAAATTTCATCTTTCCCAATTTTTTGAGTACTTCACATTTCTTCTTTTCTTTCATTTCATCTCCTACCTCTTGCTCCTTTTCTAGTCCCCAGACTTCTACTTCCCTTTAGAGCCCTGCTGTTTGTGGTGTTCCCTGCCCACTCCCCCCACTCTGAGGGATCGTCTAAGCCCCCAGCTTGTTCCCACTCAGATCCCTACAGGCATTGCTAAAGCTGCCACTCCACATTAAAGACATTTGATAGACTGCGGCAGATGCTGTAGAGAAAAATTCCACAAAAGTAGCTGGCAGGAAGCAAATACTTTTTCATCAGTGCATATTTTGATGATCTGAACTCTAGAAAGATCATGGCAACCGCACTGAATATAAAAGAGGTATAAATAACTGTTTATTCATTGTAAAAAGAAGAAATTCCTGTTTGGCAAAAAAAATGTTCAAAAGAGGAAAAGGAGTACAGAAAACCAATACTGCTCAAAAAGTGCTTTTGAAAATGATCCCAGCATCATCCTTCTGACAAATACTGGTATCTATCCATAATTCAGATGGGTGTTACCTACTGCCTAAGCCTGTTACGAAACTTAATTTTTATAAAAGCATGTGCAATTCGGAGTTCATAGATCCCCTGGGCTTAATTCTTCAAACCCTGCTGGCAGCAGGCAGAGCTCAGAACAGATGTACCTAGAAAATGGAAACAAATATTATGCAAGCTCTTCCACAAATACCTGGAACAGTCTGGCCATGTTCAGAGTTTACTGACAGCAACACAAACCCACGGAACAGGGTGGGATTGCTGATCTAAAACACTCTGTGCAGAAAAAGAAGCCTTGTAAATTAAAATTACTGTTGTTTGGTATCACAGGCAATGTCTGTGACCTGGTGTGTGTCAAAGATCATCTGGTCCACCCTTTCTTGGTAAAAGCATGGCCCAGACAAGATGGCCCAGCCCCCTGTCCTGGTGAATCTTATACTCGTCCAATGTTGATGAATCCACCACTTCCCTGGGGACATAACTCCAACGGCTGATTGATCTAACTGTGAAAAAGTTTCCTCTTGTGTCTAATCGGAATATCCATACATGTAGCTTGTCCTCATTGCCCCTCATCTTTTCCATGTGACTCCTTGTAAAAAGGAAGTCTCCATCTTCTTTGTAGCCATCCTTTAAACACTGGAATATGGTCCTAAGGTCTCCCCCAAGCATTTTTCTCTCAGGGCTGTAGCAATCCATTTCTCTCAGCCTTTCTTCATATAGCAGCTTCCCAGCCCTTTGATCATCTTTGTGCCCTGCTCTGGACCCTGTCCAGACTGTCCACATCATTTTTGTGTAGTGGGAACCAAAATTGGACATGGTATTCCACGCCTGACAAACACTGAGTGGGACAATGATTTCTTAATCTCTGCTGGTCCTGTCCTTGTTGATGCAACTCAGCATCCTGTTGGCTTTTTTTGCTTGTTTTCCACCTGGATCCAGCATAAAATTGATAGTGGAATAGATTTGATTAGTAGGTAAAATTTGGGAACGTATCTGCACTGCAGGGAATTGAGTCAGAGGGGATGTAAATAGAAAAGAGTTCTGCAAGTCCAGTAACTAAAGCCAGTTGACTTTTGTGTCAATTTTTTTTTGTCTCAGCTGGCTGATTTTCTAGATTAGAATACTCTGTGTTTGGTTCAAGTTCAAACTAAGTAATAACTTCTTTTTCAGTTGTTGAATAACTGAGTAACCAATAAGGGCTTGCTTGGACAGGTTCATGTCACTGGTCCATTCCACAGAGCACAAGCCTTGTGTGGACATCTCATCAGCAGTGCTCTGCCAGGATGGAAACAATTCAGGCAAGATCTTTAGATCTATGTTTATTTTCTTCTTTTTAGTTTTCTTTTTATCCTCTTTTAAAAAATACATTATCAAACTGGCCTGCTATATGTGGATGTGCACATACATTTTTTCTTAATAATGGACTAATATAGGACCAACTACGTTGGTGGAAATGTTCCTCACATGAAGGAGTAGGTTCCTCTTTTTCCAGTTTGACTACAGAGCAGGGCGTTTACTACTTCATAGCTTGACAGACAATAATTTTCCTCTTCCCTTTTGCTTCTCATTAAGAAATGATTGTTGAAGTCTGTCTCAAGATATAATGTGACTACAAGGAATGTGTTCATGTTTTAATCCATTTTCAATAGTTCATAAGCCTTTTGCCATGCAATTAATGAAACAGAATATGAACCAGACTTTTCTGATTCAGATGGATGTGTAAGGGGAAAGTTCAATTCTGTGTTAAAGAAACTTATGGGCAGATTATCTGAATTTAAAGGGAAGAGTAGCAGGATTTCTAGAAAAATTACACAGGATTAATAAAACTGTAAGATGAGTTCAAGCTCAGTTCACTAAAAATCTCAAGAAGAAATAATTAGAAACTCTGTATCAGTTTGACTTGAGCAGAAATAAAAATGTCCAGAAATAAATATTGAAAAATCTTGCTAGTAGTATACATTTCTGTTAAAATTGTTGGGAATTATCAACATCCCTGCAAGCCTTTAATATTCCTATCAGACCCAGGTTATTGTTCATAAAGGGTAAATATACATTCACCCATTCAAAGACAGACTTTCAGAGGAAGATTAAGTTGTACTCAAGTCCTACCTGAGCAGCATTGGAGAAGTGTATCTGAAATAGAAATCCTTAGGCGAGTTTAGAGCTGAAAGTTACTGATACTCTCTAGACATCTCCTTTTTCAGATGTGAGAATCTGAATGCTAAATACCTAATCTTGACTTTTTGTTATGGCAACAAAAGATTAAGGTCTGGATTTTCAAATGCAACCAGTGGTAGTTTAGCTAAATTCTGGGCAGTTCCCAAATTCAGCCTGAGGCATTTCTGGGTCCTGGTTTTCAGCAGTTGTCACTATTGAGCCAGGAACAGAGAGATGTAGCAACACCGAAATCCAGCGAAAGAATGAATTATTTATTAATTTTACAATTTTTTTATAGTCTAGTTCCATAAAGCGATTGGACAATGTTCACACTCCTCCTAGGGTGATTGGTTAAGGTTCTTAAGGTTTTTACCGTTATCCATGGTAAAACATTTTCTCAGTGTACCATAAACAGAACGTAGCAAAACACCAGATGTGAATATTGTTTACATAAACTATCTTACTGTTTTCATATCTTGCGTGAGAAAGGAAAGGTTCTCAAAGAATTAATGCAAGAAGCTGGAAAATTCATCTGCTAGCAGCATTTCGGTATCCACAAGCAGTTGTCTGCTTTACGCTTTTTAAGAACAGAGCTGCTCTTGGACAAGCTCTTAAACTTGCAAAAATTGATCCTTGCAAAATTACTAAAAATACAGCTGGCTCTGGAGATGACCTGCTGTTTTGATTTCCTGAAAGAAGTACATATCCCTTGCAGAGCTCTCCTGTCATTCTGCGGGAGGTGGGTAAACCAGAATACACAGGGGTCTAGGAGAGCAAATCCCATGGAAGTGTTTAATGGAACCATCATTCACAGCTATTGACACTGGCTGACATCTGAATACTGGTGGGAGGAGTTTGTATACCACTCAGAGGGCCATGCACAAAGCTTTTTGACTAATCACCTGTGAGGCTGTTTTGTGTCTGATAAAGACTTGATTACAGCAGTAAGAGCATTCACTTCAGCAGGAGGAGATGGGTCTAAGTGTAGTATTACACTCCTGGCGTTTTGGGTTGTCATCTGTGGATTCCCATGCTGGAGAAGTGAGGACAAGTTACGATCCACGATTTGTCACTGCCAGAGACATTATGGCTGCATCCCTTCCACTAAACTCCTCAGTGCCTGGGCTGGCTCCCAGGCACAGAAACACAACCACTTATACGGGAAACTGTCAGCATGATTCCCATATGTTTGCCAGCTAGGAGTCTCCCAAATGTTTTCCAGGCTCACTTTAGAAGTTAGGATAATCCAGGGACCATTCCCAAAAGCACTTTTTGTGCCAGGCTCTTGTTTTAGACAAAAGTTTATTTAATTATATAAATTAATATATAATTAATCCACAAACACCAGAGGTTTATGTCCAAAAAGGATACAGAGGAGTCCTGTTACTTTATTTGAATAGAGAGGCCATGGGNTTTTTTTTGTAAAGACAAATCTCTCTCATTCCTTTCATCGATCAGTGGAATTCCTCCCACTGTTTCTTTGACCTCTCAGTATCTAGCTTTTAACTGTCAGCAGACCCACAGTTTGTTTGTAAAGACAAAATCTCTCTCATTCCTTTCATTATGGATGTAGGCAAGACAGGCTCAAGGGAATCACTGCACATAATTTATTGCTACGGATGTAGTCTCTGGGTCCATCTGTTGAAAGAGGATTTTTGGAAATGGATAATACTTTTAGCTTTGCAAATGTGAAGAAACTTGTCAGTAGCTACGGTAGACAAAAGTGAACCAAAAGCATCTACAAAGCTCTCATAGTCTTCTGGATCTGGACTTGGGAATAGGGCCATTTATAAAATGAGGTGAAGTAGTTAGGGGTCTGCGTGGGAGGAAGAAGCAATAGATTGGTTGGAATTTTCTTATTTTTAGTTTCTAAGATTGACTTTTAACATTCCCATGATAAGATGTGGAGCACCATATCAGCCATGAGGGCTGACTCAGGATTTGCACAAGTGGAAACCCAGACTCCCAAGCATGGGCTTCTCATGGCTTGTGGGCTTTCTATTTATAGAAGATGAAGAATAACTCTTTATATCTTTTACCTCAAAGCAAAAACCCATTGGTACTATGGTCTATGGTATATCACAGGACCACGGAATCATAGAATCATAGAATGGGTTGAAAGGGACATAAAAGATCATCTCGTTCCAACCCCCTCCCACAGGCAGGGATACCTTCCACTAGTTCAGGTTGCTTAGACCCCCATCTAACCTGGCCTTGAACACTTCTGGGATGGGGTATCCACAACCTCTCTGGGCAACCTGTTCCAGTGACTCATCACCCTCACAAGGAAGAATTTTCTCCTAATATCCAGTCTAAACCTACTGTAAAATTTTGAAGCCATTCCCCTTGTCCTGTCACTCCAGACCCTGTGAAAGGAATGAGATGAAAGGAGTTAGAGGGTTTTGTCTTTACAAACAAACTGTGGGTCTGCTGATAGGTAAAGATAGACACTGAGAGATGAAAGAAGCAATGGGAAGAACCATAAATTCCATAGGAAAAGAAAAAGTGGGGTTATACATTTGAAGGAAATTTGTATTAGGCGATTCGGGGAGTCTGTACCTCTCAAGTACTGCAGCCAATGGGGAAAGAGAGAGGGAAATGCAGCTGGGAAATTAGGGTAAAAAGGGAGGCTGCGTCCTCTAGCAATTTGAGAGACCTCAGGGAAATGCCCCATGGCCTCTCTCTTTATTCAAATAAAGTAACAGGACTCCTCTGTATCCTTTTTGGACATAAACCTCTGGTGTTTGTGACATCTGGAACTAGTGTCTCTCCATCTTTCTTGCAGGCTCCCTTCAGGCACTGGAAGGCCACAATTAGGTCACCTCGATTTTGGCAGGTCTCTCAATAGCAGTGTTAGAGCCGACAAAATGCAGAAAGATGCCTTGCTGAGACCTGGGTGCACTGTAGCAGGCTCAGCCCTCTTGCCTCTGTGCACATCAGCCCATTGGTAGCTCCAAGGGAATTAGAGACAAGGTGGAGAGATCCTCCAGTGCTTCCTGCTCTTCTCCCTCAGACAGCCAAGACAGGGCATGAAGAATAGCACCCAGATTCACTTAGTTTGAGGTGAGTCAGTCAGAGTTTATCCACATCCCCCTGCGTTAGCCATGTGAGAAAACAAGAGTTTTAGCATCTTTTAAACATCCTGCTCCACCCCCCCAAGAGAGATCCAGAGCAGAGCATAGGACATAAAGCACTTTGCGAAATGCACGTTAGTCACTGACTACAGTGTGTAAACAAGCCATTAAAAAAGGATCTGTCACAAGAGAGAAGCTCTCTCTGCAGCAATTAAGATGACCTCTGCAGAGCAATTAGATACGCAAAGATTGCACAGGCATTCATCTCACACGTCCTGATAGATGAATGCAATCTGTCATAAACGAATCAGCCAATTTAATAATTAACAAGAATTTATTAAATAATCAAAGTATAAATTTTGAAAAAGCCACAAGCACAACAGTGCCGAGCCAGGCGATCGGCACCGGGTGAACTGGATTCGGGCTAAGTCCGCTCCGAACCCCTCTAGTTCACAAACGCTGTTCCATGGGGTACCTTTTTATACATTTTTGGGTTCTGTTAATCTCATCTTTTAGCTTACTGCTGCGTCTGAAAGTTCCTGGAACAAGTAGATGAATATCTTTTCTTTATGATTTTGAATAAGCTTCTTGGGCAACGAATATTATCTTATCGTATATGCATATTGATTGCATTTCACTGGAGTCTTTGCCAGACGAAAAATCCTGCGGAATACACTTCTTTGGAGACGAATATTATCTTATCGTATATGCATATCGAAGGCATATCGCTGGAGTTTTTGCCAGACGAAAATTCCCTTGAAGTACACTCTTTTGGAGACAGCTTCATGTCTTTGGTATTTGTATTATTCTCTTGGCTTTGGTAAAAATGCTATAGTCTATTTTTAGCACGAATTACTTTGCAACACATATTACAAATCTCTTGCAGTGTGTGGTTGTTACTACAACTGGAAGCAGTGGAGGCAGTGGGAATACCCTAGGTCTCCTAGAGCAGTCGAGCTGTTCATACTCACAGGAGCAGCCAGGAAGCAGCTCCTACGATGCATGAACTTGCAGATATGGAAAACACAGTTAGAGATGCTCTGAGAAAGGACATAGATAAAAGCTAATTAGTGACTTTTTTTTTCTGGAAAAACAGATTGAAAACCTCAGGAGGGTACACCTTTGGGCAAAAGTTCAAAGCTATCTCAGCTGCAGCAAAGCAGTAATGAAGGGACCCATCCTTAGACTTCTCCCACCCCACCCCCTTGTGCCAGCTAGGCTCTCAGATCAGACTCTGAGTTTCGGACAGGAACTGCAGCTTGGGACTGGCTCAAAGACAGAGAAGCTCTTGTGCCAGGGATTGTTTCCTAGTGACGGACTTGGAAATGTCAAACTGTTGGAAACAACACATAAATTAGAGTTCCTCTGAAATACTTTTTGCAAAACAGAGTAAATCATGTAGCAGAGTGTTCTATTCCCATGAGAAGATCAGGAGAAAATCCATAGAAGTGAATTAGTGAATTATTTTGCTTGATTTAAACTTTTAAGGAAGTGAAAGAAAAGCTGAAAGCTCCCTGCACTCATTTTCTCTCTTAAAGTCACACTGCTGTGCAGCCAAGATGATCTGTCTTGATCTATCTTTGATTTAGTTCGACACTTTGCAGCTTATCTTTTATGCAGATATCTCTCTTTAATTTTTGATTTACTGTTTTTTTCTTCTTTTAATCTACTCCAGGTACAGCTTATATTTGTAACTTCTTTTTCCCTCTCTTCTGTAAAAATGCCAGGATAGCAGCCCTGGAGTTCTTGTCCGAAGGCAGCTGAGAAGCTGAGGTTGTCCACTGCTGTTCTGTTCGTAACATCCATGTCATGACTGTTCAGTTGTGGGTACTACTGGGATGATTTATTTAGTGACCAAAATTGCAATTTGCCTCCTTCCAGTTCCTGAATTAGCTGCCACCTTTAATGAAGTCAAATGGTTCCTAGCACAAAAATGAAGTACCTCCACATCTCCTCACCTCCAGGTTATCTGCAGCTGGATTTCCCCACAGCCGCGATGCTCCCAAGGAAACACTGCCCTCCCATGTTGCTTGATGAGTTTTGCTGATCTGAAGCCAAACCAGGCTGTTGTGCTTAGCCAGGTCACTTTTTTTTTTCCCAGCTGTTTAGAGCACAGACTGGGCGCAAATTGTGCAGATTTTTTTCCAAGCTGGCAAGCCCTGTCACAGCTCTCGGGATGTGCCAGCTGCCAGTGCCCTGTTTCCACACAGAGCAGGAGATCTTTGCCAATGAGAACAGAGCTTTGAGGGGAGCATTTGCCAACACCAGCATCTTCTGCTAGTGAAAAACACCTCACATGGGACTGTGGTAGACACAGAAAAGAGTGAATTGGCGCAACCTGCCTTTGTTCTGAAGGAGTCCCAAAATGCACGTGTGTGAGTGGCAGGGTTTTGTTCTTTGAAAGGGCAATTAAGCCTCTGTGATTTCTTCCTTGGTTATGTTGGGCTAGCAGAAGGGGAAAAAACAATGGTAAAAGATTTATTTTGGTGTTGCCTCAATATAGATGAGTGAAATCAAAACTACCCCCAGGTCCAAACTTGCTTTTGGTTACTGTTGGCTATTGCAAGGTTACTCTGATGAGACTGAAAAATTCTCTCTCTCACAGGAGCTGCGCAATAGAATCCACACAGCAACGGCTTTCTGAAGCATTTATTCTACTCTCCCCCCTGAAAGTGGTTCTGAATATGCGACAGTGGCCATAGAGAAGCCTTCTGAAGGCAGTCAGGGATGTCAAAGTTGGCTTTCCATGAACAGGAAAGTATTCAGTGTTCTCCTCATGTTGTACATGTGTGGTAAGCACAACATACAGGCAAAGAGAATCATAGAATCATGGAATGGCCTGGGTGGGAAGGGACCTTAAAGAGCATCTCTATCCCTGCCATGGACTGGTAGGATCAGAGAAGCACTTAGTTTCTAGCGAACAGGGATAGATACTACTGGCTATGTGCCCTACCTCCACATGCTCCATTCTGTAGCCAAGAGACAACTTTCAAGAGGATAAATCCTTACATCTCCCTAGAGTCTTGACATTCATCTCTTTTCTCCCCACACCACCCCCCCCCCCCCCCCCCCCCCCCCAGCTCTCCTTATTCCTCACTTCTTCTTTTGCCTGAAGACCTAAGATGGAGAGGAGTTTTTGTTGGTTTCATTTCCAGACTAATTTGACACGTATTTTATCTTGTATGATGAGACAATCTCCCACACAGGTGCTTGAATCTCTTCTGGTTCATTGTGTGCTGTTTGGAAAGAAGTCTGAGGGAAAGTAAGGCAGTCTCCTGATTCTCATCCTGAAATTCAGGTGTTGGCACAGAGGATTTTCTCCAGGAGACCTACACTATTTCTACTGTCAGTGTTTTGCTGAGATGTATGAAGTCTGGACTCCCTTTTTGCTCCTTACAGCAATTAAAAAATAGTTGCCATAGTTATGCCAAGTGACGTTTTTCCAGCCTCACAATGTGTTCTGCAGGGAAGTGGGATCTCCCCTTCTCCCACTGCTGTCAGCCTGCACCCTCCTGTGTGGCTACACCAGTGGGTCCCTTTGTGGTCCCAGTCTTCCTGACTCCTTCTGCACTCCCTGCACAGAGGGAATTTTGGATTTGGTTAAGTGTTAGATTCTTCTGTCTCAGAAATCTGCAAAGAAAAATTTATAGTTCATTTTATAGTTCTTGGGTTTCTTTGCTGTATCTGTAAATAGCAGAAGAGGTGGATTTCTGTCCTCTGGGGATTTCTGAATGCTCAAATGATAGTTAAGGTTGTAAATCCTGCCTGTCTATATTATCAGGTAATACTGAAAAATAGATTAAACTAATACATTTCAATTAAATCAGAAATCTAATAAGCAGAGGGTTGTGTACAAAATATGGGGCTGTAGATCAACAAGAAAGCTTGCAGAAATGTTTCTTTTTTATAGCTGTAGTGACAGGATGACTTGGAAAAGATGTTTACTTGTAAAAAATATCTTCCAGATGCTCTGTCTCAGGAGCTATGATTCAGCCAGTGTATCAATCCAACCTATTTTTCGGAATTAACTGTTCACTGACATTTAGCAGTGGCTGATAAAGGATTTAAAAAGAAGATGGTTTGAAACACTGCTTGCATTCAGGGTGATATTTGCAAGTGGGAGACTGATCTTTCTTCCTTTAAGTCAATGAGAAAGCTGTGAGCAACTTTTTAACTGTAAAGCCATAAGTCTTTTTAACAGACTAGCAAGGTATTTTATTACTGCCTGTAGTGCTTTGCTTCAGATCTCACACCTGAAAAAGAAAGCATCCAGTAGGATCTGGAAACTATAATCTTCCAGTAGGATCTCATTATGTTTTGAATAAGTACCCAATGCCCTTCCTTCCTGTATATTTTAACATGACTCCTTTTGATGCCTTGATGGGGCTACCTGAAAACAGAGGCTAGACAAAATTAAGATAATAAAAGCAGGTATTTACTGAAGTGCCTTTAATAAGGTACATTTACGGGCAGACAGAGCCCTAGGGCTACACGCAAAATGGAGGACGGGTCACGGGTTTTTCACTTTTCTAAGTTTGGTCCATTAGCATATCAGGGTTAATTCTCCAATTACAATTTCAGGTAATGATGTCATTACCCCAAGTTTGTTCCCCCTTTTAGAGGCTTAGTTTACATATTTCAGGATCTGGGACAACAAGGTGTCCTTGAGTCTTAGGCCTAGAAAGGATTCATTATGTCTAACCAGAATGGGAGAACAGTAGCTAACCGGCTATATGGAGTTTTAGAATTACACACTAAAGCAGTACAGGATCTGAAAATTATAAAGCCAAAATCCTAAGTCATCACTTTTCCATAGGTTGCAGGGCTTGTTGCCTCCAAGAATTTTGCAACTCTGATGCTTTCTGTTTCCATTTTTCTTTGACTTAAGTGGCATTGACAACTGTGCCAACAAAATAGTTCAGGAAAGAATTGATTTAAAGAGGTTCATATGGGTATAACCTGAGAGGGAAAAAATGAAATAAAAGAGTCATGTTAGGGTCTCTGCCAGGTTTTGGGTGGGGAAGAGTGAGATGGTGGCCTCCATTTTGAGGTCCATGGCAGCTGGCCCTGGGCTCTGCTTCTCCCAAAACAGGCTCAGCGCAGGCTCTTCTTCCCCTGTGCCGTGTGGCAACAGCATCTCTCAGGTGGAATCCTGAGGAGTTGGGAAGGGGAGCTGACATGTGGCTTTGGGTCCCACCACAGCATTGAGGTGGGACTTGTGCAGGTCTGCTTTTTGTTTTTCTTTCTTTTTTGGTATTGTTTGGTTGGTTTGGTGGCGTTTTGGCAGTTTTTTTGTTTTATTTAATTTTGGGGTTTTGTTGTTGTTGCTTTTAATGAAAACACCAAGCTATTCAATGTTTTGCATTGGAAACAAAAATCTCCTTGTTTGTCTGCTACTGAGCTTTCTTAATTATTTAAGATGTAAGCTCCTCATTATTGAGCTTCCAGTTTTTTTCCATCACATTGCACCATTGAAAGGGTTGTATAATATTAATAGATGCTTTATGTAACATTTCTGAAATCCTGAAATCAAGCATATTTTATAGATGCCACAGGAGGTTTCAGTAACTTTAATAAATAATGCTAATGGTGACCTGGAAAAATATACTCTTTAGGAAATTTTCTAATTCCCAGCTGCTTTAAAAAATCATGGTAGCACAGGTTGTGTGTTATGTACTTCGAATAAGGTATCACTAAGAAAAAAAAAGTTCATCATCTTTATTTCTGATGCTACCTATAGATTTTATTGCTTTTTGAGCTAAGCCATTTGCCTGCTGATTTTATATTCATAGAGAACTAACTGGAGTGTGTCATGAAGCCCAATAAAGTCTTTTTAGATGATGAATATACTGATATTTGCAACTGATGATGTGTGAAGCTGCAGAGTTGACACCAAACTCAAACTGTCTGCAGTTAATCTTTCCATTGTAGCCATTTACTCAGACTAAGTAAAAAAGGTATTGCAAACATCACTGAAAGAAGACAAAATAGAAAAATATGTGGATGTTGGATGCACACAAATAGAAATGGAAGATTCTTGACTGTCATTTTGTCATCAGCTGTCTGTAAGAAGGATCCTCAAACCACATGTTTCTGTAGATTTTCTTCAAGAGCTGAGTCACCAGTCAGCTATGTCTGCTTAGAATTAATTTGTGTCATTGTTTGCTGTTTATATCTTCTCATTAATTTGTGATTTGCAACTTTTTTGTTATTAGCCATTCTCTCAGAGACAAATCATTATTTCTGAATAACTGTCTGGACTCCTGTGGCAGCTGCTGCTGGACAAAACAGCTGATCTTCTTGCAACACAAGACATCTTGTGGATTACGTCAGATCAATACTTGCCAGGGCTCCTTTCCTGGTGATGCATTTATGAGTACGAAATTTTATGGTTAATAAACCAGCTTTAATATAAGCCTAAGGGCCCTCATTATATCAAGACTGATACATGGTATACATTTAAACATCAATGGAGATCAAATACTCTTAGCAACACTGAAATTCCAAGGAATTCTGATAATGAACTTAAATGTGTCCTCAATACATTTTGCTATAAAAGGATTTTCTTGAGATCTCAATATTTGCAATTTTTGCATTGTAATGGAGAATGCTTGAAGAATAAAGAGATTAAAAAAAAAAAAAAAAATACAAGAAAGATGAAAGGAAAAAAATGTAGGATATCCTCACACTCCAGGCTGGAGGCTAAGGGGCTCCTCAGAAATTATTTTATATCTGTTTCAGATTAGTTAGACCAGGGGCTTGAACTTCAAACTCCAACATTGCAGCAATGATGTGCGGAAAGGGATAACGAGGAAGTAACAGGGAGAGCTTGGGAGAGCAAAATTATTCTTTTGATACTCTAGACTCACTGGTTTTGTGCTCTGTATGAGCTGTCCTGGGTAGAGATCAGCTCCGCTCTTTGCTAACTAGCACCACTTGGCTTCTCCCTGACCTTTCCATGTATCCAAGCCACTGCTTTCTCCACAGTGTCCCAGCAAAGAGAGGGTGCACAAGGCTTGGGGAATGAGCCAGCAGCACTTTGCTGGATCAGGTTTTTCCCATCTGCCCAGAAACCCGAGTACACTGCAGAGATATTGCTAGCTGCTCTTCCACGTTAAATATTCCATCTTGCATAGCAGAAGTGATGCTTGCTGGATTTTGCTGTTAATTTAGTTTGGCAATTAGTCAGATGGTGCTAATATAGTTAGGGTCAGGAGCATCATGGAAAGGAAAGGAGCAGTGCAGTTCACTCATGCATGGAGACCATCCCTTTCTCCCATGGAAAGCCAGCTAATTTAGGGATGTTCATTTCTCCTGGGAATTGGGCACGTTTTACATTCCTACCACTTGCTGGCATGGCATGAATTCCCTTCTTCTGGCACAATAAATTTTGTTTGTTTTGTCCAAATTCTGTTATTTTCTTAAACAAGCTGATGCTAAATTCTACATCTACTTGATAAATGAGCATTGTGATGACTCTGTCTTAGGTTACAATGTAAGATGCAACCAAAACCACGTATTCTATCACCATCTGTTAAAATCAGGTGGGGCAGTGTTCCTCTCTTCTGTGACACATCCCTGATAACTCCCTCCACAGGATATCTTCTGTTAATGGGCCATCTAGCCTCACTGCATGACTCATAAAATTACATCATCCCATTGTGAGATGCTCCGCCCAGGAGGAGGAACCAAGCATTCCTACCTGGATATAATATGAGGTTTGGAACACCACAGTCAGCCCTTATCTACTGTATTCCCAGAGGACAAGAGCAACACAACCACCACTGGACCTTCAGAGGAAGACCATACCCTTCTACAGGATCACCGCTTCAACAGAACCATATCTATCACCTCGAGAGTACTGCAGCCACCATTTAATCGAACTGCTGCAACCACCCTGCCCAGCAGGGTGTTAGGGCAGTTTGAGCTACTGTTTCTGTATTATTGCCTTGTTATAGATTCTAGTAAAGAACTGTGTCTTGGTTTGAGACAAATTTGGAGGAACACATCCTAAATGAACGTCACTCTGTTAGAAGGCAGATTTCAGCAGCCCCTCCCCCACCAGCTTCAGAAAGAAATTCCTTGGAGGAAAGAGAAAAAAACCTAATTATTTAACAAGCAAAGTGCACACAGGCACAGAAAAAAGAATGAATAATGTTACATAATAAAACCTCTCGCTGTGGAGAAGGCCTAGGAAGATTCAGAGTTCTTTGTAGGTGTGGCTCTGCCCTCTCCGGAGCTGAGGTTCAGCGTGGGCCCCTCCAGGCTGTGGTGTAAGACCTCCCAGTGATGTTCCGGTGTTGCTGAACAGTCCAGAAGAGAAGAAGAAGAAGCCACAGTCTCAGGAAAACTCCTTGCTCCAGCTACGAACAAGAAGCTAGCTAAAAAAGCAGGAGAATGCAACCCTCTTCCCTGATGCAGAGAGCCGAGAGCTGAGAAAAAGCAGGAAGGTGCTTTTCTCGACTCTGTAGCACCAGAAATGCAGGGGAGTGTGTGTCCTTGAGCACAAACTGCTCTGAAAAATTCGCCTGGCTTCTCTTCCCCCTCTCCTGAGAAACAGCTTAAAGACACAGGAAGGCACAGGATTCATGTCTGGCATAGGGCAGGCGATAGGGAATACAGTATCATACAGTCACCCCAGGACAAACTGTTATTCCTATTTCTCATATCTTTGCCTGAAAGCCCCTTAATTTCAAAATTCTAATAGGAGGGAAGGGGAATTACATTTTCCATTCCAAGGGAGGCTCCTGCCTTCCTTAGCAGACACCTGTCTTTCAAACCAAGACAGACTCTTATTTAACATTTGTTGTCCCTCTATGTATTTCCCACATGGTGGAAAATATAATTGGGTTATATAATTTACCATGAAAGTATTTTCAATTTACTTTATAATCAATTCTTTGTCAGGTATCGTCTGAGCCAGATGCTAAATTCTTATTTTATATCTATGTTGACTTAATCTTTGCTTCAGGGAAATGACTGCACACAGTGATAGACAATCACTCTGACACGCCTCTGCGTGTGAGAAGAAAAACTGCTTTCTCTTTCTTTGTGTTACATATTTTGCTTGGGCTTTTTATTCCGAATTTCCTCACTGCCTGCTTTCTATTTCTTGGCTGTCCAAGTGTTCTTCTCTGACTTCCCTGCATGCGGATGAACTTTGTCTTCCCTGAATGCGGATGAACGTGTTCCCTTCCTTCATGTATCTTGCTCCAGAGGAGTTGCCTTTATTGCTCTGACTCTCATATTTCAATTTTTATTTCCCTAACTAAACCATTAAGTGACTTTTCTAGGGGAACATTGAAGTAAAGGAAAGTTGAAGTTTATATTCATCTGAATGCTGTTAATGGTTTGATATAAGTTAATTACTCTTATTTGCTCTGTTCACATTCTTGCATGTTCAAAAGGCTTTTGATAATTATACAGTGGTGCCTATTGCTTATTCAAAAAACATTTATTTCAGTTTTTAGGACTAATATCTAATTTTAAATGAGTGTATTTTGAAAACCATTACTTTGCTGACATCTCATTTCCTCTGCATGGAGACTTGCTGCCCCAAATAACTCATCAGCCTGCTGGCTCTATTTCTATCTACTGTCTTTGGGTAAAAGTTCCAAGCTGAGTTTGGAGCCCAGTTTCCTGTTCAATTTCATTTGGGCCAGTGAGGGGGGAGTGTGGAAGACTTCTGAAATGCAGACATTTCTCAAGCCCTCAATTCATAGCTGGCTGGAATTTTTTCAATTTTTATTTTTTAAAGTCACTTTTTGAATATTTCTTGGGGTTGGTGAATGAAAGGGTTTGAAAAACAAAGCTGCCATGCAGGTTTGTGCACTGTCACACTTGAGAGGAGCTGGGGTTGAGGGCTTCTCTGGCTTCTTCTACTCCTCCCTCCTCTTTCGTTTCTTATTTCCCAGAGAAAATTTGGACTCCTGTTTGGGCAGTTTCCTGGACTATGGAAACGTCAATCCTTTGAAATCAATTTTCTGAGTCCTATAGATGGAGGCTCCTGCCTTACCCTTACTCTGCCTTCCAGACCTGATTTCCCACACCCTTCAGCCGTAAAGAAAATGCTCTAGGACAAATATTAGCAATTTATTTATTATAACATTTCTTGGAACTGCTCTTGCCAGCAGTAGTTCCTCTTGGATTTCGTGGAGAAAAGCAGCATACAGATCCCTAGACAAGGCAATGAGCTGGCACTAGAGACCTTTACCCTCCTGTCTCTGAGGTGCATCCTTGCCCTCTCCATCTTTGTTCCTTCTGTCTCCCCTTGCCTGGTTTGTCTTTTCAGACAATAAACTTCTTCTTATGTGTGCCTAAGGTTCTTTCATGCCTCAAGTTTACAGTGCCTACATCAATTATAATCATAGATGGAGCCCCCAGGTGTAGTTATAGCCCAAGTCTTTGAGCAGAGTTATCTGGTTCCAGCTGATTTGAATGTCTCTTGCTTGAATGTCAAGTACAGGATAATCCCCAGAAAGAACCAGGCAAGCACTGCATATAATGTTTCCAATTTCTGTTCTTCTCCCTTTCCCCCCCCTCTCCCCACCACAAAAATAAGAGAACCCCTTTGGGACCCTTATGAGGAGAATGTTCTGTTTACCACTTCCATTTCACTGTTTATTCAATTACATACTCCAGCCAGATGAGGTCTGAGGAGGATATCTTCAAAAACTCACCTCCTAAATTCCTGTTATAGTCAACAGCAGATCAGAGCTGGACTTTAATTGCTTTAAATTGCCCCCAGAGAGTATATTATGGTTGGAAAGCCAGGAGAGTTTGCCTCCCTAGGTGTCCTAGGTTACAACCTAAGATGTAACCAAAACTATGTATTCTAATATCATCTACATAAGCTGTTAAGATAGAAGGGCAGTGTTCTTTTATCTTCTCCATGCGTCAGACCTGATAACACCCTCCAGAGGTGTATCTCCGCTAATGGGCCATCAAGGTCTCCCAGCATGACTCACAGAATTACATCATCCCCATCGCCCAGGGGGAGGAACCAAACATTCCTAACTGTATATAATCTGAGGCTTGGAACACTATGGGCTGTGCTACCCCCTGGATTCTCAGAGGACAAGAGCTCGATAACTACTACTGGACCTGGAGAGAAAGACCAGACCTTTCTACAGGATCACCACTTTGACAAAATCACATCCATCACTCCAACAGGACTGTAGCCACCATTTAATTGGACTGCTATCACCACCCTGACCAACAGGGTGTCAAGTCGTATTCTGGCTCCGTCAGTTGAATCAAGTGTTTCTGTACTATTGCCTTTATTGGAATTTTCCTATTAAATTGTAGTTCCAACTTGGAATCTCATGCTGGTTTGCTTTCAAACTAATACACTAGGCTAGAAGCAGTTTTGAGGCATAATGTCTTAAGATAAAAGACCTGTGTTTTCCTCAAAGTCTGTGAAGATATTTTGTTGTTGCTTTTGTTAATGAGCAATCCTTAACCTGAAAAAATTATTAAAGAAACAAGTTAAAAGTAGAAATTAGTGTTCAAGTCTTTTGGTTTACACATTTACTCTTTCTTTCCTGAAAAAAAATGAAAGAAGGTAAATTTAGGTTAGCTATTAGAAAGAAATTATTTCCTGTGATGGTGTTGAGGCCCTGGCACAAGCTGCCCAGAGAAGCTGTAGCTGCCCCATCTCTGGAAATGTTCAATGCCAGGTTGGATGGGGCTCTGAGCAACCTGGTCTAGTGGAAGGTGTCCCTGTCCATGGCAGGGGGTTGGAATGAGATGGTCCTTAAGGTCATTCTGTGATTCTATGATTCTTTAGGAGACATTTGTCACAGGCTGCACAAGTTGAATAAACTCATTGCTGCTACACATAGAAAATCCCTTGCTAATGGCCTGGAATATGAGGCAGAGACTTTTAGGGCTGATGACAGCAGGATTCCATGGCAAAACTCACCCCAGGCTGACATTCCTGCTCTGGTGAAAATGGAATTTATAAAACTGTCCCATCTTTGTGTCTCATGTAAGATACACATGGCAGGGTGGTGTGAATCCCCCAAGGAGGCTGCGAGGAGGCAGATGGCGGCAGTGGTGCTTTTCAACATGTCACCCACAATGCTGTAGCATTGGGCTCAATTTGTCTTTCCTTATTATCTGGGACAAATGACGATGGATTCACCTTTCCATATGAGGCCTGTATTTCCAAACTGCAGAAGTTTATCAGACCCTGTTTCCAGAACTTCACTGTCAGCTCAATCATCTTATTCTCTGTGCCCTTCTCCATGTTGTTTCACTTTTCCACAAAAGCCTGACTGTTGCTCCTGAGAAAAATTCTTGGGAAGAGTCATTTGGAGTATGAACAGTGACACATGATCACTGAGTGCCTCACTTTGTCAGTCCTGCCAGTTCCCTGTGCAGGAACCCCTCTTCCTGTATGTGTTCACCTATACAAAACCAAAACTGAACCTTCCTGCAAATTTCATGTTTTCCTGTTTTCTTCCTCCAGAGGAGATCTTGCTGCTACAGCTTCTGGAAATCTGCTGTGGGAGTGGTTTCTGGCATGCAATCACTGGTGTGTCTCTTGCTTTCCAAATAATCTTAAAATTCTAGGGGGAAGGTCTCTGCATATCACTTTCTAGATTTCTTCATTCTCTCTTAGACTGGAGGGAAAGATGGGCCACCAGCATCACAAAGAGCATTTTGAACAATTTCAAGCCCAGTAGTGTGGATACCGAAGTGCTGCTAGTGGATGAATTTTCCAGCTTCTTGCATTAATTCTTTGAGAACCTTTCCTTTCTCACGCAAGATATGAAAACAGTAAGATAGTTTATCCAGACGATATTCACATCTGGTATTTTGCTAAGTTCTGTTTATGGTACACTGAGAAAATGTTTTACCGTGGATGTGATAGAACCTAAACCAATCACCCTAGGAGGTGTGTGAACATTGTCCAATCGCTTCATGGAACTAGACTATATAAAAATGATTGTAAAATTAATAAATAATTCATTCTTTCGCTGGATTTGATGTTGCTACATCTCTCCGTTTCTGGCTCTACAGCGACACAGTAGAACTTTGGTTTTGAAGAATTTTGCACTCATTTACTTTATTATTTCCACAGAGTTTACTGACACAAGAATTCAGGAGAGCTGGTGGCTTCCCAAGGACATTGTATAAAAGTTTTATTTCAAGTCACAGGATTTTTCTCAGTTGAAGCCAAATACTTTACGTTGTGCTTTCTCCTGGAAGAAAACAGAAAGTAATGCCAGGAGATACCACTTAATCACACCAGCAAAACATCCCTCGCAGTTTTTGGAAATGCATGAGTCCCAAGAAAGAATGAATCAGAGAGCTCCTAACTGGATCCTAGCAGACAGCTGGGATATTTTATGGGAGGCAAGGACAAAGAGATCTCAAACACAGACAGTACTCACAGCTGGAATCTTGCTCTGTGACCATATTCTCCTGTACAGGACAGTGCTGAACTGCTCCAAATGCACATCACTTCAACTATCCTTAGGGTCCTAGTCTCTATTTTGAATTGAAGAATTCAGAAAATTGTACATAAGTTTGCTAGAAAGGAGAGTATTTGTACTTCTCCTTTTCATCTTGTGCTGGAACAGCCTCAGAGGCTTTGGGATAAATTCTTGCATTCCCTAACATGTTAATAAGGTCCAGGAGTCAAGGGAGATAAACTTGGTTTCAAGCAGAACCCCAATTTAGAGATGCATTACTGTGTGCTACTGTGGCACATATTTACCCTCTTTGTTTATAGTGGACTTCATTTAACCAGAAAGAAAAATATCCATGATTTATCAGTGGAACAAACCAAGATTCCTTTCTTGCTGTCAGTAAATAACCCGCTCCTCACATGGTGATTTTCTAGTTTAACTACTTTGTGTTATTGCACGTTCTGATAGCTCTGTCAATATTTCAATCCCTGTCTCACACACTTTATTTTCTCTAAAGAGCTTTAATAATTTTGTTTCAACAGACTGGCTTGGCAGGTTCATCTGTGCTGTAAAATCCATGTCCCAATCCTGAATCTCAGGAAGATATTCCTTTTAAATACAAACAAAAACCAGAGGTCAGAGAGGGCAAAGAGCTATTGAGTGTGATTTCTCTGACAGTATAAGTTCATTTCCTGGAAAAAAAAAGCCACTCTGTGTATATTTACATTTGAATTTGAAATATATACCTTTTATGGCAAATATCCTGTCCTACTCTTCTTAAAATGAACATTGACAAGAAGCTGGACCACAAAAGAGAATCTGCTGTCTTTTATGTTGCTAATGGCTGTCAATGTTAGCAGTAAAACAGAATGGATGCTGTTGGGGTTTTAGGAGTTCTCCTTTTGTTTTTCTTTTTCTCTTAAAGAATTTTCCCCATACGTGTTGCCAGGAGACAAGAGACCTGGCCACAGGGCGAGGGGTCCAGCTGGCTACTCTCTTTTACCTGAGGTTTTCTTGTGTAGGGCAGAGATGTCACGAGATTTGGACTGGGAAAAAGGGGTTGGGTGGAGCCCCTAGCCATCTTGCTCTCTCGGCATTCAGAGAGGAGAGAAGCTGTGGTCACTGTGGGGAGAATTCATCACCACTGTGGGGTTCTGCCTTCTGCTGCCTTCCTTCAACCATGAGTGGAGCTCTGCTTGCTTGAGCAGCCATTGCAGTGGGACCTTACTTAACATCCTACCTCACTAAAAAGAGACTTTCTCACCATCTGCTCAGGTGCCTCAGGGAAAATCCTGGGATCCCAAGCCCGCCTTTCCCTGCTCCGCTGGGAGCCAGGCCGCTGCTGCTCTGCCCGCCGCCCCCTCCCCCCCCACCCCCGTTCCTTTGCCACTGCTCGGAGGCTTCGCTACACTGTAGCTCTGCACCCCCTGCCTGCCGAGATGTCCAGTGGCTCCCACTACCGCTATGGAGTTTGATACATCTCATCTACTACCTGGGATTTTGTGCTCATCTCTGCTGTTCCAGTTTGCTGCTCTCGAGGGTCCTGCTGGGGCACCAGGATCGGCTGCCCCTGGTAGTTTGCGAAGCCTTTCTTTCATCCCTTCCCAGCTCGGCCAAGCCGCCATTACCGCGTGAGGGAGACACGGCTGAACTCGCGCCACAGCGCCCCCTGCAGCCATGGGGGAACCATCACACCCGCCCTGCTCCCCGGGAGCCAACAGCGCCCCTGCCGGCTGTGACTGTAACTGCACCAAAGGGGAAAGTGCCTGCGGCCAAGAGAGGGCTGTCACTGGGTTACTGGTTCTGCTTGTTGTTACTGCCATATTTATTTGTTTGCTTTGTTGTACACACTAGTAAAGAACTGTTATTCCTATTCCTCATATCTTTGCCTGAAAGCCCCTTAATTTCAAAATTATAATAATTCGGAGGGAAGGGGGTTACATTTTCCATTCCAAGGGAGGCTCCTGCCGTCCTTAGCAGACACCTGTCTTTCAAAGCAAGACAGACGCATTCAAAATTAATTATTCAGCAGCACCTGCTGGTGTCCTTAGAAATATGGCAGCATATTTCTGGGAAATGTTTTTTCATTGCCCTAAATATTTTGCTACCCAACTCAGCATGCAGGTGATTACAATACATGGAAAGGGAAAAACATATTTTGTTTTAATAGCCTTTTTTTTTGTTTGTTGACCACCAAAGCCTTCCATTCCTGTCTCATGGAGCTCTGCCTCTCCAGAGAGCAGCAAACTCACCACAGAGAATCTTGGTCCCATCTGTGCAGGAACAATTAGAATAATTTTAAGTTTTGGAGTGTGGAGGGATAAAATTTCATTATTCATGAATTAGTCTCCTGCAGCTGTCTGGTGTTACCTCAGCTCCTCTCATAGATTTGTCACTCATACATTTTCAATAAGAAGCAGCCATTCCACAGTTTCCTCCAGTTGTTTCACCTCATGGAATCACAAAATTAGGTTGGAAAAGACCACCAAGATCATCGAGTCCAATCTTTGACCAATAACCACATTGTCAACCAGACCAGAGCACTGAGTGCCATGTCCACTCACTTCTTGAACATCCCCAGGGATGGAGATTCCACCACCTCAATGGACAGCCCCTTCTGACCACCCTTTCAGTGAAGAAATTCTTCCTGATGCAAGCCTGAATCTGGGGGTCAGGGAACCAGGAATGGAAAGACAGTTGCTGTTTGTCAAATAAATTGTGACTTGCAAGCTGCTCACTCAGCTCTCCCTTCATCTCTACATTAGTTAATCTCAGAAAAAGCCTGCATAACCCTCACATCCATTTCTATGGGAGCGAGCCAAGCTTATCCTCAGCAGGAGGACGTGTAGGATGTTGTATATTATGTTGTCTCCCTGTTCTACAAATAGAAAAATGAATGACTGCTGCTGCCAGTGTAACAGATTTCTTTATTGCAGCTGACTGCAAAAAAAAAAAAACTGGATTGTGTGGTACCTTTGAGAAAAGCAATAGCAAGGGTATTAGCTCCAGCTTTCAGCTACACATGCACTGATCTCACTTTGTAAGAGAGTTTATCTATCTTGTATCTTGAAAGAAGCTGGAGGTCATAAAATAAAAAGAGAAAGCATTCAGTTAGAGAAAATAGGAAAAAAATCTATGGTACAGAGTCTCTTCTATGGCCTTGGTGTCTTCTCAAAACAGAAAAATTTTACTTAATCTGAGTTGTTTTCTTAAAGAATTCCAGATAACAAGCATGAAACAAATGATTTCGGAGAGGGCCCTAACTAGGATCTTCATTAAGCCCCACCTTAAATTGTTTTTCCCACTGAAACTCAACCAGACAATGAGACTGGACTGATTTCTTCCCATGCAGGCAGATGTTCTAGTGCAATGTTTCCTCAGAGAAGACTGGATGCAAGGACCACTAATTCTTAGTCTCTCAGGCTGCTGCACTGATCAGCTGTCCCTCCCTGTACACTCTTGTTTCTGGTTGTCACTAAGACAAGGGCATCCTCATAATGATGAAGCAAAACTTCTTCACAAGGAAATGCCATTCATTCCATGGAGATGGAATGCAAATCTTGTCCACTGACTAAAGGAATGATCTGGAAAAGTTAAAAGGTGGGAAATGATTGTGTAGGTAAGAGGGTTTGTAAAGAAATGAGGTAAGAAAACCCCCATATTGTTAATGCATAGCAAAATATATGAATCAAAAGAAGAAATAATGACGTAGGCTCAAGTATAAACATTGCAGTGAAGCACTTGCTACTGTTTTCCTGTCCTGTTTTTTCTGGAGCTGCCAGGACTATGCAGATGAGATCCAAGCACACATTGAGTTTGATCTAATTTGGGTAGGAGGTCTGGAGCACTCATTTCTCTCTCTTAGTTGCACAATAAAATAGGTTTATAAAGGAAAGGTGTGTTGATTTAAAGGGAAAATCTTGTTAGTCCAATTCTGCTTGAAATGAGCTGTTCCAAGCATTCTGCAGTGTTTTCCTTTTTCCCCATTCTCTCTCCAGGGCAGTTTCTGAAGCTCCAGGTCAGGCGTCAGGATTGAAGCATTAGAGGGAATTTGAAGTACCAACACAAGGGACTGACTTTCCCCCCAGCCACAGCACTGTTTTGTCATGCAGAGGGCAAACATTTCCCTGCGATTTCTCATCCTGCTAATTAAGCAGCAGCTGCAGCCCTCTGTGTAATTTCATCTGCCAGTGGTTTGAAGAGCTGCCGATTCCCTTGTCATCAAGTTTGCCAGGGTGGGAATTTGCTCCCTGAGATGCTAAGAGCCATAAATATAAATCTAAAACACACCCATCAGAGCCAGACACACTCACCTGAGTATTCTGGTGAGCATTAACTGTGCATGGAATTAATTTTGCTCAAGGCAAAGAATTAATTACTGTACAGGGCTGAAATAGCAGCTGCTGCATAAACACAGATCATGGAATTGCAGTTTTATTGAACATAGAGCCATGGAATGGTTTGAGTTGTAAGGGACCTTAGAGATCATCTCATTCCAACCTCCTTGCCCTGGACAGAGGCACCTTCCCCTAGATCAGATTGCTCAGTTGCTGTTGATGGATTTCCAGATTTAGTTATTTGGAAGTTTTCCTATATAAAATGTATTCCAGGTAATATGACTACAGGTATGCTTCGTTTGGTATTTAAGGAACACACCAAATTGAAATACACCCATGTCTTGATTGAAAAGGCAGATGTCTGCCAAGGAAGGCAGGAATCTTCCTGTAATGAAAAAAATAACCCCCTCCCACCAAATTTCTGTAACTTCAAAATTACTGGGCTTCCAGGCAAAAATATGGGGAAAGGAATAGCAGTTCTTTACTGGCAAATATGGATGTACATAAAACAGAACAAACAACAACAACAAAACAGTA
Source organism: Eulacestoma nigropectus (assembly GCA_013397775.1). Taxonomy (NCBI): domain Eukaryota; kingdom Metazoa; phylum Chordata; class Aves; order Passeriformes; genus Eulacestoma; species Eulacestoma nigropectus. The sequence continues at coordinate 27,733 of VZTE01002260.1, forward strand.
ACAGCTGGTTTTCCCACCCATTAAGTAATTTTTTTTTCCCCTTGGTGTAGTTACAACCACAACTGGCAGGGGACAATGTTGGCTCCTGTCCGGGCAGAGAGGCTGCAGTGACTCCCCTGCAGCTTTAGGGGGTGCTCTGATGAGAGCCCAGCAACCTCTTCAGGTGGTGGTGGTAGCTCATGCATAAAGGAGGACGGGAGTTGCTATGAATGGACTTGGCTCCCAAAAGCTAATTGGACTGTTAATCAATCAAGAAAAGATTAATAAAAGGTTAATAAAGTTGCAGGTTATAATTAAGATTAAAATGGTGCAATGGCACTAATACCAAAGAACTTTCTAGAAAGGCTCATTACAGGGTTACATCAGTGACTCAAGCACGGATTGGACCACCGCACCGACCAATCAGAAGGTCAAATTCAAAAATGATTGGTCAGGAATGCTCCTTGGATAACGACCAATCACCAAAGAGAAAATGAACCAATCAAAAAGCGGATCCAAAACGGACAAATCACCATTCATGAGAGACAATAAAAGGGGACTAGGCCACACGTCGTGGTCTTCCGACGGCGACGCTTGGACTAAGGACTCACTCTGTCAGCCCGTGGGAATACCCAACGGAGTGCACCCATTGTGACGGTGTCTGTTAGGCTGTTATGTCCTTTGGGCTACTCCCAGAGGATTGGTTTTTCGGGATTTTTCACCTTTTTGTTCGTCCCACTTTTTAAGTTTGTTAATTAATAAAATTTTAATTTTTGATTGAGATAAGCGGATCCCTAGCCGTTTATTTCAGGAATTACTTGAAGAAAATCACTTAACAGCATAACCTGTTAAGAAAGCATCCATTTACTCAATACTGCAAGCATGCTGGAGGTGTCCCTTTCCACAAGCATGCTCATTTAGGCATTCTTCCCTTGGGTTTATATACATTATAATATTTAAAGAATGCCCCAAATCACACCCAGTCTGTCCCCCTTGGTATATAATCGGTACATAAATTCAGATTTTTTTGGATTTTTGGTCATTTATGTTTTCATGGAGCAAGATTGTCATCTGCCGTTCATTGTTTGGAACTGCAGCATTTATTTTGGGGTTTTGGGGTGTTTTATATGATTCCTGCATCTTCCTCATCATGTCCTCTGAACTTCCATGCTTTCACACCACACAGTCCATCTGTGCTGACTTGCCCTTTCTTATCTTGGTAATGTGAGACTCATGCTATTAATCTCAGCAAGGCAAAACCTAAGACTCTTTCATCTGGACAGGTTTCTACATATTAAGTATTCTGAGGGTCTTAGGTCATTGTATTCAAGCTACAAGTTGTGAGGTTTACTCATCTTCTCGGTCCCTTGTTATCAATGTTCTACTACTCGCTAATGGTCTAAATAGCAATTAAAACAAAGCTACGGTAGTCAGTTACATGGTAAAACTAAACTATAGATTCAAAGTTTAAGCAAAATCAAGTAAAACTAAATTATAAAAATGAAAGTGACAACATTTAGGCAAACTACAAAACCAAGTAAAAACAAACTACCAAAATAGGCAAAAATACCCTCACCAGCAGCTGGCACACTCTGGGGAGGTGAGCAGGGCTTGGTCGCAATGTTGGGCTACCGCACAGGCAGGCAGCCACAGTCCCGGCGGCACCCCACACATCGGCTCTGGACCCCCAAATGGCCAGGAAACAGGGAAAAAAGTGAACAAGCTTGCAGTGTAGAAACCACAGCGGATCAAACTCCTGGAGCCTAATACACAGGAGCAGCCATGGCCACCATGCTGCAGGCAGGGGTCCAGCGGGAGACAGTCCCGGTCCCAAGTGGCACCCCACACACTGGCTCTGGTCTTCCGAGCGACAGGGAAGCAGGGAAGCAAGCAGGCAGGCCCTGGTCGCAGTGCCAAAAAAAAGCCACAGGGCAACAGGATCTCAGGCCAAGCTTACGCTTCTCACGATATGCCCGAGTCACGGAAAACCTGGACAGCGAGGCTTTTAAAAATGCCTGCGCCAAAACAGGTGCTCTCCCCACCCCTGGCCCCACATATATCCAGTCCCTGGCCTTAAAGATACATCAACCATTTTGAGGCACAAAGCAAAGGACACAGTAAGGTGCCTATTGCCAGTGCCTCTGGACCCAAATACACTGGGATCAGGCTTGCAAAACGCTGTCAGAATCATCCATCATTGCCCAAAATCCTGAAAAACTGGAGGGAGCTTTAACACTTCTGGTGTGACTTTAAGGCTTGAAAATCTGCACTATACTGGGAGATTTAGAAATTCCTTTGATTCAGCTCATTGGAGGGAAAGCATGAAGCATCCTAGTCTGAAACAAAAATATTTTTCTTTAGGAAAAATTATGTCTACATTATGGTCCAGCTAGAGGTAGGAGGGAGCAGAATGGGAGAAGAAGTGACTTGTCTAGGTCACTCTTCAGCTGATCTAATAGGGGCCAGAGGAACTGTGTTTTTGCAATGCCTCTTTTTACCTGCTGTCTATAAAAAGAGTCTGTCTCAGGACCAGGTGTCTAGAACAAAAAGACAAAAATCCTGCTCACAAGAAACATTTTAAAATTACATGGGTCACTTGGAACTGGAATAATTTGCAAAAGGGAAGGGGATGGCTTTTTACACCATTTGCCATCCTTAAATCAAGGTTGGGTAATTTTTAAAAATTTTTCTCAACCTGAGCCTGGAATACGAGTATTAGATAGGATGTCTTGGATGGTGATACACAGATGTGACCGTTACAGTAAAAAAAAAAAAATCAGGGTCCATAAAGGGTAAGGCAAATGCAGAGTAATTCAAAATTCTTATAAGTTCTCGTACTGTAGCAGTGTGTTTCTTCTGTGTCAAAACTTCCCCCTGAGAGAGTTTGATGCCCTTGACTTTGCTACTGAGAGGTGGTGAGACTAACTAGAAGTTTTGGGCACATGATGTAGGTCATCTCTGGGTAAGACACAACCCAAATTCAGCCACCTGGAAGCTGCCTGAAAGATGAGGAGCCAAACACCAGTCTTTAGCAGTGATTAGAAATTGTGCCAATTTGGCAATAAACCGAGTATACCATGTTTTTAAAACCTAGGTGGTGCTGGCAAAGCAAGAAAAAAGACCATAAGTTTAAAATATTGTTTTATCTTCACTAAGCACCAAGTATTCCTTGCATGCAGTTTAATCAAATATCATGAAAATAAATTCTAAGTCACTAGAGACATGCCAATAAAAATGTCTCAGGTGCTAAATCCTTCTGGATACCGAAATGCTGCTAGCAGATGAATTTTCCAGCTTCTTGCATTAATTCTTTGAGAACCTTTCCTTTCTCACGCAAGATATGAAAACAGTAAGATAGTTTATCCAGACGATATTCACATCTGGTATTTTGCTAAGTTCTGTTTATGGTACACTGAGAAAATGTTTTACCGTGGATGTGATAGAACCTAAACCAATCACCCTAGGAGGTGTGTGAACATTGTCCAATCTCTTTATGGAACTAGACTATATAAAAATGATTGTAAAATTAATAAATAATTCATTCTTTCGCTGGATTTGTGTTGTTACATCTTTCCGTTCCTGGCTCTACAGCGACAAATCCTAACCAAATTATGAACTTAGTGTCTTTCTGGAAAAGAAATTAAAAGAAAATTTACAGCTTGTATTTTCTGTTAAGCTTCTTTTTTGGGTTTGCAGTCAATTTATATGTCTATATGCAATACCCTGGAATACAGAAGGAAAAATTGCCTGCCTGACTGTTCATTTCTCTTTGGAAAAGCTGGTAATGCTTCCTGTTCAATAGCAATTCACTGTTTCAACTAAATGCAAATGCCACACCAGGAATAGGCTGGTAAAACATGTCAAGAGCTGAAGTCCATAAGTTGTCACCTTCCACGAATGCACTTTTCTTCAAAGGGGCAGCAAAAAAGTAATGAAAGTGCCTGTACAACCACAGGGAAAATGGTGTAGGAGCTGAGTTAGCTGGCAACAGATTTAACCTCCTACTGTGCTGGAAAATGATTTCTCAAGTGAAGACCACTTGTCAAATAAAAGTTCCTTTGTAATGTACAGGAGCTTCAGTAATTGCTGCAGGTCTTCAGTTTCTCAGACAGAGGCCACTGGAACCAATAATCCAGCCCCAAAATATTATTGCATGTACTCTGGTGACTGAATACCCTTTGTCAGCACAGTGGTGTGTTAGCATTTAACACTGGTGTTCACCTTCTACATGGGCTGAGAGCCTGCTTCAGTACAAAATGATTGCTTGTTCTGACTTGGACACTGCTCCTTGTCTGGCACACCTGCCCAGGAGGTCTGGCTGAGGAGGGAGCAGTAGGAAAGGGGGCCTAGTGACTAAACAGAAAACTTGAGTTTCTTTGGATCTGTGGAGTTAGACTTTTCCAGACACTGCCTCCTTTTCCAGACCTTCCAGGGGGAATTCCTACCTGCCACAAAACATAGGAAAATGTAGCCTTTGGTACACTTTCAGAAATGTTGCCTTATGCTATTGCCACCAAGAGGCTGCAGTAGAGAAGAGCATTCATTCCTACCTTAGAGCAATGTGTAAATCAGAGCTGGGGCTTCAAAGGGGTTATCCATACATTAGGATTTTCCACATGATCCATGTCATGGGAGAGAAACACAACATTGGTGCGAAGGGAAATGTAAATGTCACAATATACACCAAGTGCAGCTATTATTTTATTCAAAGAGAAGACAAAACTGAAAGGTCAACATGTTTGCACACAGGTTTCCACACTCATCCTTTCAGGAATGTCAAGAGGAAGGCAGAATTATGAAAACTGTTTAGCAGATTCTTGTGGCAACAGCAACTAAGTACCAGTTACTTACTTCCCCCACTCTGACCTAGTGGGGTGGGGTGAGAAAAAAAAAAAGAAAAAGTAAAAAAAGCAAAAGTAAGAACAGTTTAATAGCTGGAACAAAGTAAAATACAGTAATTATTACTACAGTAAGGAAAAGGAGAGAAAGAAAGGAATAAAACCCAAGAGAGGAATAAACACCACTCCCCACTGAGTGATGCCCAGCCCATTCTCGGGCAGCTCATGGCCAACTTCTCCCAGCTTATATGCTGCTATGGAATATCCCTTTGGCCAGTTTGGTTCATCTGTCCCAGTTTTTTGTACACCTGGTCACTGACAGACCATGGCAAATCAGGAAGTCCTTGATTTAGGGTAAGCTTTACCTAGCAACAGCCAAAGCATCAGTGTGTTATCAATGTTGTTCCCATTCTAAATCCAAACCCCAGCACTGCCCCAGCTCCTAGGAAGAAAACCTCTCCATCCCAGCTGAAACTAGGACACAGATCCCTCTTGGTGTTGCTCTGCAATAGTAGGACATATTGCAGTCTCCCAAGGTATTTATTGGAAGTTAGTAAGCCACTATGCCTCAGACTACGAACTCTGGAGTTTGAGTTATTTTAAGGGCTATACTGAGTAACATTATTTTACCTTCTGGGCATCCATTCTCCAGCATTGTTCAGAATCTTATTTAAATCCCTACAAAATAAATGCCCTCTGCTTGAACCCTTTGGTTAAAATGATAAAATGATGAGCAGAAGGATTAAACATGTTGAAAAAAACCTAGGTTTGGGACAAAAACATTGGTGAGAGTTGTCAGAGCAATAAATGTTTATCTAACCCTTCCTTTTTCTCAAGCATTTGCTAGCAAGGAATGCTGGAGCAGCCTGGAGAAGAGAAGCTTTGGGGTGACCTAATTATGGCCTTCCAGTACCTGAAGAGATCCTACAGGATAGATGGAGAGAGACTATTTACAAGGGCCTGGAGTGACAGGACAACGGGGAATGGCTTCAAACTAACTGAGTTAGTTTAGAATGGATATTGGGAAGAAATTCTTCCCTGGGAGGTTGCCCAGAGACACTGTGGCTGCCCCATCCCTGGAAGTGTTCAAGGCCACGTTGGATGGGGCTCTGAGTAACCTGGTCTAGTGGAACAAGATGATCTTTAAGGTCCTTTCTAACCCAAACCATTCTATGATTCTCTAAAGTCTGTGGATTTCTTTCCCATCTATCTCATCTATGCAAAATTTTACAGCTTTTTTTCAATGGGCATTTCCCACAACTCTTCTCTCACTGCTTCATATCATGTTTGGAAAACAGCATTCGAGGTGTAGCATTTAGACAAGGTGGATTCTCCTTGTGGATCAATCAGAAACCTAAAAGAGGATGTGGGATTTATTGGAGAGAAAGGAATTCTGTAATGCCTTTCCAAGTTATAAATCTAACAGGGAGAAAGCTTTTTTTCAGTCACTTTTGAAGGAGTCTCAGACTTTATGGCCCCCATGTCTTCGTATCGGGAACTGTTTGGAACCTGTGACTGCTCTCTTGGATTTGTGAGGAGAACAAGGAGGCTGGGGTTTCACCAGATCTCAGCTGCACAGATCAATAATATATATTTGGTATTGTTCTGAAGGATTATTTTTCCAGCTTGTGGACTGCTTTATTAATGTGATGGATGCAGTGTGAGATTTGTGGATGAGGAAATGTGAGAGAGCTGCCAACACTCTCTTTTGAAGCATTTGGGTAATTTGGAAGTGGCTGCAATGACTGATGGACCTGCCATGCCCTGGAACAACATTTTTCTTGTTATTCACTAGCAAGACTGACATCTCTTAGTTTCTAGAGTGGTTGCCGTTTAGTGTCTGTATTTCATAAAGTTGCCACAAGTTCCACTGTGTGGTATCTGACTCAGATCAAGCTTTATCCAAGGGACATATTATGTAGGGAGAACATGTTACCAAGCTTTAGTCCATTTTGTGAAAGCATAGGGACAACTGTTTGTTTAAAGTACTGTTTTGAAAGATCACTTAATGCCGCGCTGCTGTGCTTGGCACTGTCTTGGCTTGCGGCTTGGGGTTCGATGCCCGCAAGAAACAGTGATGTCGGTGCACGGTTACTGAGGTTTTCGTGCCTCAGTTCTTCTGGCCTGAAAGCCGTTTGCAGCAAGCAAGTTAATGCTGTTAAAAGGCAGTAGGGAAGGCAAGGAGGAAAGAGTCGGAATCTCTGAGGCTACAGTCCAAGTTTTATTTCTCTGCCCTGAGGAAGCAGGGAGATAGAAGCTTGAAGGAAAGCCAAGCAGAGAGACAGTTTTTCACCCTCTGATCACAGGCTTTGAAGGGTTACAGAGAGACGGAGGTACAACGAAGGTAACCAATTAGAAAATGATGAGACTTGACAAGTAACTAATAGAAACATACTAGGGGAGAAACAAATTTAAACTAACCAATAACAGTATAGCTGGAGGGAATTTTAAAACAAGCTGACCTGTCCAAGCCCAGGGATACTGGAGGCTCCGGCACAGGGGAGGAGACGGGGTGTGAGTGGCATTCAAGGGGTGTAAGCCTTATGTCACAGATTTCCCCTTGGATCCGCCCTCAGGGGCAGAATCCTGGGTAGGGAAATCCACTCACTCAGTGCCACTCACACCGAAGGTGGGATGAATCACTGCAACAACTTAAGGAATAGGACACTGGAATTCCAAAGGACTTGGAGGTCAGATTCCCTGTACGTTCATTTGAAATCCCAACTCGAGTAACTTGGTAAGAGGTCATAGGATTCTGTTTATTATAATACAAATTTTAGTGGCAGTGGGATCACTGGAAAGGCCCATGGTCAGGGCAAAGGCAAGCACAGGCCTCACTGCCACAAGGAGCCATTTCTACTTAATGAACTAACCTTGTGTCCAAGACATTTCCCAATAGGAATATTTGCTTCAATGGGGTTTTATTTTAAGACTTTTGGGCAAGTCTGCAAAAAAGGAGTATTGTTTAATTTAGGGAGGTGTCATAAGGCTTATTAAATGTAGAACAGAGACCTTCTGTGTGAGAAAAAACTGTAGAAGAATTCTACTTTTGGAGTTTGTTTTCTATATGATTGTCTTGGGGTGACTTTATGATGCTGTATCCCCTATCGTCAGCCCTATGCCAAACATGAATCCTGTGCATTTCAGTGCCTTTAAGCTGGGTCCGAGAGAAAGGGGGAGGAAGCCAAGTGAATTCTTCAGCACCGTTTGTGTTCAAGGACTCACAAGACTCCCCCGCGCTCTCACCGCTGCAGAGCCGAGGAAGCACCTTCCTGCTTTTCCCCAGCTCTCGGCTCCTTTTCTCAGGAGAGTTAAAATTCTTTGCTCTTTAGCTAGCTTCTTGTTCGTTAGCTGAAGCAAGGAGTTTTCCTGGGACTGTGGCTTCTTCTTCTTCTCTTCTGGACTGTTCAGCTCCAGTCTGGAATGCTATCACCGGGAGGCCCCACACCGCAGCCCGGAGGGGCCCACACCGCACCCCAGCTCCGGAGAGAGCAGAGCCACACCTACAGAAAGGACTCTGAATCTACCGGGTCTTCTCCACAGCAAAAGGTTTTGTTATTTAACATTATTCATTCTCTCGTGCCTGCGTGCACCCTGCTTGTTAAATAAACAGCTTTTTTTTTCACTTTCCTCCAAGAAATTTCTTTCTGCAGGTGGTGGGGGAGGGGCTGCTGAAACCTGCCTTCTGTGGAGGAGGCGTTCCTTCCAGAGCGTTTCTCACTAATTTGTGTCAAACCAAGACAATTACCAAAGTACATTGTATAAATTGTAGGTTTTCTGTAGATGCTGTTATTTTCAATAACTTTGCATCAAACTGTTTCTAACTATACGATGAAAAAAAAGCGAGGTCCCACTGCCAGGTAATTTTTTTCCTATTTTCCCCAAATCTTTAGGATTAGAGTATTCTGAATGTTTTAGTTATGACAAAAAGCCCCAAATTAAATGCAGTGGCAGAGAAATCTTGGCCATATTTTTTCTTGTTTCACAAGAAAAAGGGTGAACTCAATGAACTCATGGTGCTGCCAGTTTAAAACAAATTAAACACAATTTTCACAGATCCTGCAGTTAAATTACTGCCCTCTCTGTTACAAGATATTGGGAGGCCAAAATTCTGGAGTAGTTTATAAAACGATCCAGACAGAGGCATTCAAGAAAGCTCTGCAGGCAGCTATTAAATACAGTTGTTGCATAATCCTAAATGATCCACTGCCAGAATCTGGGAATGTATGGTAGTGACAGGACCCTTCCTCACATGCCTTCCTTGTTAAGAGGGGATATTGGGCTATCCAGGCACTTTGATGGAGCTAGCACAGGACATCAGGTATTTCTAGGAATTTTGTTTGCTGGAATAAAGCAGAAACAGCACCAGAATGGGTAAATAATTGGCGTATGGGCATCTGAAACTTAGGACAATCAAGTGGGGCCATTCCTCTGTCCTCCCTTGCTCCCTCTCCTTCCAGGTCTCCTGTGCAACTTTTGCTTGGAATTTAGGCATACATGTTCCAAAGAACTTGCTATTTCCCAAACTGCAGGTGCCTAAACTCCTCTGATGCTTTGGGTGTCAGATGTACTCATATACTCTATCTGCAAAGCAAGTGCTTTCTTTCTTTTCCAGTTTCAGAGAGTAAATATATTTTTAACACTCCAGAAGCACAGAGGCATTACACTAATAGCAGAGAGATAAGTGCTTGGTAAGAGGTAGCTGTGTAATAGGCTGCTCTGTTAAAGATCCCTGAAGTGAATCTCAGATGATGTTACAGCCACCTACCTCACCTGGAGTCAGGCTGATGATCGGGGGCCTTTATCTTTGTATTTTCATCCCTTTTCAATTCCAATCTGAGCATCAAGTGTCTCCCTAGATCCTGCACTTTAAAGAGGTGTCCCCACTTATTCTCTGTGCAAGAAGAAAAATACCAAACTCATGTGTTTTCTATGCAGTTCTTTGGCTGGATTCACATACTCTGAACATGTCACTGATTTGGAGGCAGGATAATTGGATGGGATGAGTAAGAATTAAAGTCACCAAGACAGGGAATAGGAAGGTTAATGTACCACATGTGAACACAGCACCAGCCAGATCATTCAGAGGAAGCCAGAATCTCCGTCTGCCCCACCTCCTTCTGTTTTAAACAAAATGTGTGGGTTATACATTGTCTATGTTATATCCAGATGGAACAATATCAAACCAGATCAGCATGGAATTAAGCCAAAAATCTGGTTCCTTATTGTTCTGGCACAGAATGAGTATTCAAATAGTTAAAAGATCTTCAATTCCCACATTTACATCCCTAATAGTTTTACTCATGAGCAAAACAGGAAGTAGCACGAGCCTAATTTGCCTTTCCTTCACAGCAGATGGTCCTTCTGATTCTTGTACTGAATTATTCATGTCACAGTGAGTTGAGTCCTGACACTCTTTGTCAGAAAATTTCCATGGTGGACTGTCGCACACAGACACGAAAAAACCACGCAGACCTCGCCAGGTGGGAAGCAAGAAAAGGAGAGCGGGGCGAGACCCCGAACTTTATTTTATATCTTCTTAAGAACCACCGTGGATTGGAGGGAGAAATTACCACCCCTCAATCACACTGGTCAAAGGAAAAATCCTTCAATTGTCTCCGCCTAGGAGAATGGAATGAAAACAATAAAGTACAGATAACAAAACATGACCATGTTTACAGAAAGTGCGTGAGAACTTCTACTACCAAAGTAAAAACACAAACAGTAGAAAAACCAGGGCGACAGTGGACAACATACAGTTAAGGGATCCGTACTTTTTTTAGGACCTATTTGCTCTATACTTGAGATGCAATATTGAATTAAAAGTGGCTATAAACCTTTAGGTATGAGGTATTCTGACATATAACTTAGGATTCCTCACTGATGTAATTTGTCACCGCAATGGGTTTAGATGAGGTAACGTTTACCAGTTTTACAAATTGTGTGCATTTTTATAACAATTGGTATTAATGCTAATCCACAATGAATAAATCACTCATTTAAAGTCAACTCTCTCACAGATGTTCTAGGATTAGATGAAAGTGCTTAAAAGCCAATGGCAAGGTGATAAAATCAGTAATTTCAGTTTTGTGGATGAGAATTGTCTGCTCCAACAGCACTGGAAGGCTTCCACTTCAATTTAGCTTCCTTACTTGAGATCCCAGTGTTGTAAGACTGAGTTTGCTTGTCCTGAAAATGTTCCTCTGTCTTTTCTTCTTTCTGTCTGTTACGAACCGGTTTAAACATAGAAGAGCAAAGGAAACTAAGCTTCTGTGAATAAAATGGATTGAACCCAGAAAGGTTCGAAATATACCCAAAAAATATGATTAAAAGCAAACGAGGTCAGATGTCGGTGCCAGAAAATATTGGTATATTTTATTGGAGGGAGGGAGGGGAAGGAAGACGAAATTTTTCCTCCTGTTAGAATTTTAAAAGTTTAATAAAGGGCAATAGGGGACAAAGATAATAAAGTAAAGGGGGCAGAGCTGGGTGTTTGGCCCTCAGCCAAAAGCACACCGTGATTACAGGGTCCAAGCCTTACATAGTTTCATTATTGCATCATCCAAATGCATATTCATAGACAATTATGCATATTCATACATTTCTTTAAGCTAGTTTGCATGTTCCAGGAACCTTTTAGCATGGCCCCTCCTCTGATCCGCCTTTTTAGAGCATGCGCAGTCTTTTCGGAGAGTTGTGTATCTTCCCTTTGTTTTGTGGTTCCAGCAGGTGACTGTTGCTGATAGAAATGTCTGTGGCAGGGATCCTTGTCACGCCTGCACTTCAGATGTTATCCAACTAAGAAGGTGGTTTAATTATTGTAAGTTAGCTATATTCTAAAACCACTATATTAGCTATTTCACCACTATATCTAAGTTAGTTGCAAAGAAAAACAAAGGCATTTACGTATCATTATATCTTTATAACAAAAGGTACTTCTATAAGAATTAACATTATACACATAGCATCCATTTTGATATTTGCAAAAAGCAAATACTATAATATGTATTTATCACAGAAGGAAGGAAGGAGCATGGGGGGGTTGGGGGAACAGGGAGAGAGTGATAGGGGTTAAGTAGAAACATATAACCCTTCCGGTGGTCCCAGCTATGTCTCGTTGTTCCCCTCCATCTGGTCTTCTTGGTGGTAAGAGTTTCCAGCCGCCTGCCACCGCACCAAAAAGTATAGAATCCCATGGATTAATATACATTTGGGCCAGGTGGGAACGCCCACATGCCTCCCTTGCAGGAAGCTAGTGTGACACTGTCATGGGTTGAAACTGAGTTGATTGACAAGCTTTTAAGCCAATGCGCTTNAAGCTAGTGTGACACTGTCATGGGTTGAAACTGA